>JAOEHY010018189.1:0-24710 GCA_025447955.1 Psilopsiagon aurifrons | reverse complement strand
TCTGAAGATATTAGTGCAGGTGAATTTATTTTTCTTTCAGTCACTGTAAGTGATGAAATGCCATGGCTCCTGTCACAAATCCACTTGGGTTTGGTCAGGCCCAAAAGATGAAAATTCCAACAAAAGCACATATTTCAAATAAAATTCAAAAATACTCTTCCAACAGTGACAGCTCATTTCTCTTCAGAGTGATCACACTTAAGGATCTAATTCAGGATTTAATGCTATGAAACAACTATAAAGATTCAGTGCACTCAGAAATAAATGAGTTAGATTTAAATGTTGCTGTGTGCAGCTTCCTCTACTTTCCTGACAGCCCTGTGAGCTGCTGCTTGTGACAGTTGTCCTGCTGAAACAGATGAAACCACTCACATAAGGTCATTTTTTTGGTAGGATTTCACCCTGATCTGGACGAAATACGTAATTTTATCTGAGGTGTGACATTTGGCAGATGTAGAAACTGAATACACAGAGCAAAATACAAGGGGTCTGTTGAAATTCTGAAATTGATGTCTCAACCTAAAAAAAAAAGAAACAAAAACAAAACCAAGAAAAGGTCTTTATCTGAAATACTGCCTTAAGTGCATGCGTGCAATTTGTCTGCCAGTGTTGTTATCTTGGGGAGAAAAAAAAAGTAGTACCAAATCATCTGTTCAGCACATTGAAACTCTGATCCTGAAAACACAGGCAGATTTGTTTGAAATTAAGCCTGCATTTGGTTAATTTTAACTAGATTTAAGAACACAAGTAGTATCCTTCAGGAAAGTGGGACTGCTAATATGCTATAACCATACTTGAGCATGAACAGTCTAGAAGCTCAAATTTAGTCTTCCCTAAGCAGACATTATTTTAAAGATTCTACCAATGCAGGATCACGTTTATGTATTGGTAGTACTGATATGCAGGACAGATTTGGCTTTCTTCTGTTTCTTATTTTATTAGAGCATTGCTCACTATTACATGAGTTATTTTTGTGAACTTGTCCTTCCATCTTGTTTCAATTGTGCAGCCATAGTTTCCCTCAACATAGCTAACAGCTTTGCAATTTTAGTCCAAACTTCTGTTTGGTCAGTGTTCTTTCAATTTAAGCTTAAAATGTGTACGAAAGCCTCTCATGTAATGGGAAAACTTGCCATAAAAATGTATAAGGGTTTTCTTGGGTACATGTTTTCACATTTAATAAAAATGCAATTTTCAGTTATAATTTGAAATGGTCACTTTATAGCCACTATTTAATTTCTATGTGAAAAAGAAACTGAGGAAGAAAAACCCCTTTTATTTGTTTGAATTCAGCATCATAAATATATGTTGAAAGATGTGGGTTTGGGAAAAACAGATCAAAATGAAATTTACTGCCGAGTTACAGCCAGACTTTTATGTTGAAAGCTCCTTCCACACCCCCAAAAGTGGATTGCTTAATGTATGACTTTGTAAGAGCCAAATTCACAACTATAATTTTATTTGTTTATTGCATGTTTTCACAGTATCTCGTGGGGGATTCAGGGTGCCCCTTAGCTGTGCAGGGTTCTGTGGTTGTATCTCTCAGAAGAGTAACCGAGTGGTCAAGCAGGCTTGTTCACAGGGTCTAGTAATTAAGGACTGGTAATTAATATCCACCAGATGTGCGCTCAGAAACAAGGTATTCGTACGCTACCTCGCTGTTCTCTTGAGAACTTACACAATTCTTCTTGCAGTTAGGTATGGGGATCCTTCAAGACTTTACAATGCTGAGACAAGAAGAATAATTCTGCTAAAAGAAAACTCTGGCAGTTTAGCATCTGTTTTCATAGAGAATCAGCACAAAACATGGGGATTTTTGAAAGGTGATGCCTTTTCTCAATACCCTGGGTGTACCAGGAAATAGACCATACAATTTAGAAGTTTGGTCTGTAACAGAGATATATACAGTTCCTCAGATTAGGAGGGAATTATAAAAATAACCATGGCCAAACCTATGTTTGTCCCTATAGAGTGAAATCATCAGCAATCGCTTTTGATGGGAAGAATTATTGCTATGGAACAACTGCTCCAATCCTTGAGGAGCCAAATTATCAACTGGATGAACTGGATATTTGTAGGTTTCATTTCTGTTGTTTCATCTTCATGTTTTTTTCTCTCTTACTTGGATTTTCCTATTAAATGTACTGTCCCAGATCTCTGCACAAAAATAAGATCCAATGAATGTACAGAAAGTTATTCAAATCTCTATCTACAGCCCTACTACAGAGAGTTTATTTCATTAGAGACATTGAGCATAACAAGAAATGTGGAGTGGCAGTGCAGCATCCTGAGAGCTCTTAACTGTTCAGGATTAGGAAAGGTAGCCTCTCACAGACTCATATTAGACAAGATGATTTCTAGCAATGACATAAAGTAGCTTGAAACAAAAGATGATATTTACCATTCAGATTGGAAAGAAATAAAATCCAAACAGATGATCTGTAATTGGAGTAGAGCTTTTACTGGCATAGCTTGGAAAGTACGATACTGGTAACAAGCTTGTTATCAGCAAAACATGTAGCTAGGGTTCAGTAGCTGCTCCCTTTTTTAAAGCAGAGGTGCATCCTGATCCTGCAGTCTGTAATCCCCAGCAGAAAGGCTGGTCTTTTCGATTCAGGCAGGTTGTGGACCAGGGGCTATCCACCAGCCACACTTTTTGTTACAGATGAGCAAAGTGCGAATGCCCTTCTAGTGGGTGTCAAACTCCATCTGTAACAGTAGCATAGAGCGTGTCCCAACAGCTTAGCAGAAAAGCAAAGCTGTGTTTGCTAAATTGTTGTCAATAAAGATGATGTTCAAAAGCAAGTATAAGCTGTTCCCCAGTCTATTTTAATTTTTCTGATTAACTTGTAGCTTTAATTTGATTTACATTAATGATTACATTAATTTACATTAATGAGTACATTGATGGTTAAGGAAGAGAATACAAGTTCCTAAACTAAGGCTAAAATACAGACATGGAAGAGTGGCATGAGTAAAGTGGAAGCTGGAGCTTTCTGTTAGTGGAGAAGCAAGTAAATTTTTATTATCCATAAAATAAACTTTTTAGCCTTGTAGTAGGTATTTGAGAAGCGTGAATTAAAATGCTGTATTATGCTTAGAGGCCAATTTTGAGGGCTTTTTTTTGTGGCAAGTATCCCCTTGCAAAAATGTTGCAGTGCATCTATTTCGTGCATGTTTGCCTAAAACCACAAAAAAAAATAGATTTTTTCTATGGATTGCTGTATATGCATCTGGCAAACACTTGTCTATGGTGGGAAGAGGAGGAGGGTTTGATAGCTGGTGGGTTAGCATATTTATGTGAATTACTTAAAGTATTGGTAAACTATTGTCAACTTTGTTCACATTGCACAAGATACTCTGTGTAGTCTACTGCTGGCATTATAACCTCAGTGATCCATGCATATTATGTAAATTCCTGTAGGTTTTGTGTAAGAAGCCTTGTCACCATTGCTTACTACTGTAAATTGTTTTGAAGCAAGAGGTGGCGTTTGATTGTACAGCCATGTGTATTTTATACTACAACAGTACTTGTTCTCTCCTCAAAACTTGCTGTTTCACATATAGGTAAAAGGTTTGTTAAGCACGCCTAGTGGTTTCAGAATTTATTTCGAACAGCAGATATATAAGCCATTTGCAGGAATATTAAATGTAAGAGAATTCAACCCAGCTGATACCCTTTTGGGGGCTGGATTTTAGCAGACAACAGGCAGCTGCAGGTTAGCACATTTCATGGCTCCATGCCGGATATGCAGTGTGTGCTTTTCAACTGCATCAGTGCCAGGGCAGAAAACCATCTCTAAGGGTATGCAAGGGATAAAGCACTGCCTTTGTAATGTGTCCTTGTCTCCAGCCACCGCGGGTTTTATGTGTGGCAGTGTTTTAAGGAGAATTTAATTCTTTGTCTGTTTATGGAGATAGAAAAATAATCCAAATTCTTGGATGCTGGATTATTTTTTATTACTATTTTATGATATACAACAAAGACCTGAAAATATGTGTGTGTGTTCTTTGCTGGTTTCTGACATTAAAGTCCTGTCTAGACTGAAAGACAGTAATGAGAAAAGTGAAAAAAGTGGGAAAGTTGAAGGGGATAATTACTTTGATTATTTTAAATTCTGTGTTTTACATGTTTTTATTGATTGTTTAAATGTGTAGGTTAATATTTTGAATAAAGGCAGTCTTTGTTAATGACTTCGCACCTTCACGCTTTCACACTGAGTACTTTCAATAAATGTTTCTGATGCTTCCAAGCCAGTGTGTAGATAAGTTCCCTCTATTTCTAAGATCAAAAAAAAGTTTCTACTAGTTCAGCCCTTTTAAAAAAAACAACACGGGAATCCCAGTCCCATAATCTCAAGTATTTGCAGGTCACATCTGAATGATCAGGCAGGTGCATTTTAGAAAAAGAATGACTTTCAATATCAGAAATGAAACTAATGTTTGCACTCCGGTCTCTGGAAGTAAAGAAAACCTCAGTAGTTTTCCAAACCAGCACAAATTAAATTTGTCAATATAAATATTAACATAGAAAATACATTTAAAACTTGATACTGCCTCTGAGCTCAAGCATTAATACTGGTAATACTGGGGGTCTCACAAATGTTGCGTATTTCTGAACACCCATATTTCTCCTCCGTGTGTGCTTCACTATCAGCAGCTACTGTAGAGAGTGAATACATGCCATGCCAAAATTGCTCAAAAGCATAGAGATAAAAAATTCCCACAACATCATAAATACACTGACATGTGTGCGTGTTGATTTGATTTACATTAATGATAATGTAATGATAATTGGTAGGAGTAACCACTCCAACTGTAAACTTCTCCAGACCTTATGTGAAACATTTAAAAGCAGCCTCTGGGATGGGTTCAGAAGGGCAGTAGTCTGTGTTGATGAAAGGTCCAACACGCTGCCCAGCTCATAAAACCAAGGTCATAAAATCAAGTCTTAACTGTTTTATCTTTTAAAAGATCCTTGCAAGACTGGTGAGCTTGCAAGGATTGTGTGGGTCACTAACCAAAATGTGTATCTGGTTTGGAGCCTCAGACAAGGCTGACAGGCTGTGTTTTGTAATGTACCACATCAGGCCTGTTTTTGCTCCCCACTGTGGTGTGATTCATCCTACCTTAATTTCAGCTGCCTAAAAATTACCAGCCTGTGTCTATTCCGTAAGTCAGAGGTGAAATAGAAGAGGATATGCCTCTGGAAGATTTCCCTCTCCACTGGTGAAACCTGCATGCTTTTAACTGCCTACGATTAGGTGGAATGAATCCAAGGCTTTATATTTAGCTTCACATCCCTGTACACAGAAGTATCAGTCGCACTCTCGCTCTTTCCCTGCACTGATTCATTCACTGAAAGCAACATGGGATGAAACCATTGAACAGATGAATCAACACCAGACATAGCACATGACGCTTTTAAATTAAGCCCTTGTGAGGTTGTAATGAAGATACTAATGTTCATACATTTCTTGGGATGGCTAAAGATTCCTGGGAACTTTAAGGAATAAATCTAGGAGATCCTCCTTTAGGACTGTGAGAATACAGGTAGTAATGGCATTTTATGGTGGGGATTTTTTGTAAATGTGCAGTACATCTATATGATTTCACATGCTGGTTTGGAAATGAGGAGATCTTTGCATCAGTGTTACTGTGGGTTAGCAAAGTAAATTTACAGCAGGATACACCTCGGGCTTTCACTGAACATCTATGTTATTCTAGTTTAACTTCATTATATTTCTTCATTAAATGCTGGTACAAAATCATCAGAGCAGTTGTACTGATTCTTGCTAAAAGCTAAGGAGCAGTTGAAGATTAAAAATTGCACCTTGTCACCTTCATGAAGAGTCAACGTCCTCACAGCTGGGCCTGAGACAGCAGCTGAAGTTGCCGTATAATTTCATCACACAAAAGTGGGTGTAATATCTTTTTTGTGAGTTTTAACAGGAGCGGTATTGATAGATTTGCTTTATTTCCCAAGTCGTAAGTCATTCTGTGTTGAAAATTATACACATCTGGTGTAGCTATGAATAGAAGAATTGAGGATTTTTTTTTTTATGATATGCTAGTACAATCCCCTGCTCTGTTCAATATTTCAAGTGCTGAACTTGACCAAAACTTTTACGTTCATGGATTATCTTAGCCTCATCTCTGCTTGAAGAGGGGTGTGAATTTCCAGTGACTGACTGTGGGTTCTCAGTGAATTCTGGGCACAGGTTGCAGGGGGGGGGGAAACTGCTGTGGCAGCCACTTTTCATTTTTTGACAACTTTTCAGATGGATAAAGCCATTCTGTCTGTCATCAGACACTCCTCCAGTTTTCTCAGTGGATCACCATGTTCTTGAGTATCTTAATGGGTATTGTCAGCCAATGGAGGGAAGGTGAGCAAGCTCACCACCCAGGAAAAGTAGAAATGTATCTTCTCCAGCAGTCATTTATTTTAGTACTTAACTTTCCATTAGCATTTGCATCTTCAGTTACTATTTTGCCATTCAGTATCTCAAGGTGGTATGAGCAAAAATATATGAGCATATACAATTTACAACAAATACAGGCTGGTATCGTGCCTTTGTAATTTCTTCAGCTTCAGTATCTATAAGCTACAAGTAGACTAACTTCTTCCCTCTTGGAGTGTTCTTCACTAGAAATACAAATATTTAGTTTCAAAATAGCAGCTGATGACTTCATTCATGCTGGCTGTTTTGAATCTTCTGGGGCTAATCTTTATGTTTTCCTGGGTGAAAATGCCATCGGATACTTATCAGACATAAGCACAATGACATGTCACTGCAGTGCATGCTGTCTCTTAGCCTCTCTCTCAACATATACTTGCATGCTGGAAATTTAGAAATGCTGCTGTATAAATTGCTACTTGGTTTACCTAAAACAAGTGGTTTTCTGCATCCTATTTTTGCTCGAAATTCTAACTTGAAAGTTAGTGATGGTTTGAAATGGGGTTTTGGAGCACAAAGGATGCAGGGATCAACTCTTCAGTAGTTTACAGACTGCTGTAAATTGATGTCTTCTCAGCAAAGAAATGTAGCATTTTAGCAGTAACTTCCTAGTAAAAAAACTGAGCATGCTTATCATTTTTAAGATTCTAAGGATTGTGTATCTCATTTAATTTTGACACTTAACCAGTAATATTCAACGAGACATGAACCTCAGTTATATCTACATGTTCAACCAAAGCAGAACTGAAAGGTGAACAGCCGTGTTTTAGTATTGCAGTTACACAAGAAATCAGTTTTCAACGAGATCTGGTTTGATTTTGTTTCTTTAACTTGTTTTCACCATGGAAGTATTTTTCTACACAGTCACCTGAGGCTTCCTTTCACCAACCAAAACACTCTGTAGCCTTCTGCACTGTGAAAGGGCCTTGCACATGCCCAGCAAATCAGCAGAAATTTCATCCAAGCCATAAAATCCTCTTATGTTTTCTGTGTTTATGTAATTAAAGCAGTTGGGGATAGGAGCTTCAGGAATAACGAGGCCTCTCTACCTTCCGTTTTACTTTCTCTCTGTACTTCACAGGGATCCAAGAGTTCTTTTTTCCAAGGCTCAGCTGTGTCTCTTTGAACCAGTGCAGTCTAAGCATCCTGTGTGATTCAGTTTATGGAGATAGCATTGGAGCATGAAGATTTACATGTGGTAGCAAAGAGTAATACGTGTCTCTGTGGACATGGACACTTGCAAACAAGTCTGATACCAAGAATTTAAAAAAATAAAATCAAGATGGTACCAGTAGATCAGACTCTGTACTACAGTGGGTGGTTTTTTTTTAGCTTTTGTCATTTGTATTTTGTTTTGCAGGAGAGGAGTTGGGGAATCTCAGATCACATGGGGAATTTTAGAAGTGTATCACTCAATCATTTTATAAAGTCTAACTTCAAAATGCACTATGATTTATTACAAAAACGTGTTTTCTTCTGTTTGCCAACATGGCTGTTCCATTTGTGAAAAACTCAGCAGTTGATTTGTTGCACTGCCTAGCTGCATGAATTCGTCCAGTGTACATATGTACCTGTGCAGCATTACTTTGGGGTTTGTATTTGAATTTGCAGTATTGATTATTATTTTTGTATTTTACTTTTGCTTCTGTTATTGGAATTGTAGTAAACATAATTTATACATATGATTTTACAACTGTTTTGCAACTGAAAAGTCTTCTTTAAATTGTAAAGTTTTATTGATGGATACTCATTAAAATGGTATAAGAATTATATTAAGAATTGTTCTGTGTTTGATGCTCCCTGTACATAAATATATGTCTATTTATCTGTTTAATGGTGCTTGTGTCTTGCAATTTTGGATACATTTTAGAATAAAGTTTCATTTTACAAGAATTAGTTGTATTTTGACAAGCTGTGTCAAACACCCACCCCCCCTTTTTTTTCATGAATAACGGAGTAATACCTTTGTTTCAAGATTATGTAGATACATAGTCTACAAAGATGCACAGCTCTACACTGTAGTTGATTTACTGCAGTAACTGGCATCTGTATTTAAAACATCACCAAAAAGATCCATTTTGGAGTTACGTCTTACAGCTGCTGAGTCTATTGGCAAGAAGAGATTGTGAAGGTGGTAACAGTGTCACAATTAGTACATTAGTCTCTTATTTTCCAAGGAACACTAAAGCTCTCTAGTCATGCATACATCTGTAAAAATATAGAAGAAATTTTGGTAGAAACACAAAAACTAATTCTAGATGACAAGCTTCTGTAGAATTTTGATTCTTTGCTACCCCCTTGTTGAATACCGTTTCTCAGGATAAATTCTAGCTCGGATGAAATACAGGTGAGGATCACTTACACTATTAGCTAGGTGGGCTGCTAGCTGGCTGGCTGCTGCAGCACTTGCTAGCTCCGATAACTTTACAGAAGATTTAATCACATCTAATACTGAGCTCATCTTTTATTAATACAATATCTTACCTATTCTGGCACAGTTCCTCTTCAGGCATAGCACTGTGTCTTGTTCTTCGCAGTGCTCATGAGATACGCTGCTGTGCTGCACAAATCTTTTTAAGTTACGTTGCTTCAATTAATTACAAATGCATGTAATTAGGGGATTATAACCTAATATCCATTCTGGTTTTTCGCTTTATTTAAAACAGTATTGCACCTGTTGTTGCTGTTGTTGTTCCAATTTCAGTTCAGCAGGAGAAGCCTCAGGCCATTAAGTGAGAATCACTTATTGACAAAAATTTGTTATAACTGCATTAGCAAGCAACAGTGCTGAAGGGATGTCTATTTCTTAGTCGGTTAACCAAACTTTTAAAGCTGAGCTCACTCTAATCCACCACCAGTTCTCATTTCACAATAACAATTTCAGCAAAGCTGGCAACTGAGTGACGTATAGGTTTGGACGTAAGGCATCCTCCATCTGCTTTTAACCATTTATTCGCAGTGGGCTTCAATAATGAGAAATCTGATGGTTCACAAAGATGCTTCCCTAAGACTGCCTAAGCCACATAGTGTTGGTCCAGCTACCTTCACCTGATGGTGATGCCAGAAGTGGTGGTACCGGCTACTCTACCACAAAAGGTTCTTTTCAACTCAAACCCGTTGAAAAGCACAGATTCTCTTCTGGGAGAAATTAAATTACTTGGGCCAGTAATTTAATTTCTCTAATTTTTCAGTTGTGAAAGGAGAACAATACTGACGTTGCAAGTATTTTCTGAGGACAAATGCATTGAAGGATATTAAATAGTGCTATTACAGTGAAGACTGTGAAGCTAAAGGAGAATGTATAATGAATGCAGAGGAAGGAGTCACTGAAGCCAGCTGGAAGACTCACATTAGTCTGTCAACTCAGCTGGCAGGGTCCAAGAAGAGCTGGAGGGCAGGAGAAATGCAGCTTACAAAAGCTGAGGCTTTCCTGGGAAAAGGACATTTTAGTCTGCAAGTTCATCACCTCACTCTCCAGGTGTTTTTGCCAAGTGTCCAAAGCAGTGTAAACCACATGCATTGTTCACTTGGATCCTGGGGGTGCCATTCCTGTTCTGGAAGTGCATCTCCTGCTTCTACCGGACATATTTTGAATGACATCCTTCCCTTAGAAATTTATAGGTATGTTTTTCAAATACTAGCTTTCCCTTACCCCAACAGAAACTAGAGGCTACCTTTTCTGCTTCTCCAAAACTCCTCCACATAGCCCAAGAGAGGTCTGGTGATCACATGTCCCAAGCATGTACTCCTTCACATAATTCAGAACGTTTCAGATGTGGGTAGATTGACATTTGACTTTGAAATCTCTATGATACTAACAGCTCTGTAAAACCTAATCTTACAGCAGATAACAGATATATTATAGGCCAAACACTGATCACTGGGACTATGTGAAATGGAGGTTAAAGTTACCTGTGAAAGAACAAAAAATAAGCATCATCTTTGAGAAAGCCTGGTCAATGAGCAGCACAAGGTAAACCTGAAAACATACTTACAAAGTACTGCCCTAGGAAGTCAAAACACAAGTTTTTGGATTTTGTTGTTGTTATCACTGTTGTTTGGTTTTTTTAATAGAAAAATATTCAGTTCTCTAAAGACTCTTCCTTCTGACACCCAGGATCCATGGAGTGAGAAGTTGATACCTGAGGTTTTGTCATCTGGACTGAGCAGGCAAGTAAGGAGAAAATGCTGACTGCATACTATTTCCAAATCCTGTTCAGGCAGCAAGACTGAGGTATGCCACTGCCGCTCTTGAGAAAGCCTTGCCTGCACTGAAGCCAGTCAAAAAAGAAAAGAGAAATCAGTATAGACATATTTCCTGAAGCAACAGAATAGAAATAAATCCAGAGACTAGCACAGCATGCTGATTTTCTCTGCAATTTAACTACTATGATGGCACAGCAATCCTGTCGCTCGCTAAGAGTATGTGACAAGGAAACAGAGATCTTGCTGTAGTGCAATGATAGTAACAGGCCATGTGGGAAGAAAATCACTACTGCACTGAGAAACTCTTATCTTGGTGAGGCAGATTAGCTGAAATTCAGATTTTCCTGGCTGTTCCGGGTTAAAGCTGGATCTTCAGCAATGTTTAAATGAGCATATATATTCATTATATAAATTCCCTGCTGTATGTTTTTAATAAACGTGGGAAGCCTGTCATTAGAACAGTAGGTAACAAGTCATAGTTCCATGGTAAAAAGAGGAAAGGATGTAAGGAAAGCCTACAAATAGTTTTGCTGTTCTGTTGAAAACCACGCTATTTACAATACCTAAGGGGCTGAAAATAGCACAGTCAAATACAAGCTTTGCAGTCTTTCATTAAAGACCATTTACAAGTTACACACTGCTGTGTCAAAGCAACATGCCTGCTCCACCAACCAGCCCTGCCTTCACAGCTGACAAGTCCAGCCAGCAAGCACCTCCAAACTGCCTTCTTCACGATTGAGCCTTCAATAGTAGTTATGTGTGGCAGTAGTCAAAACACCAACTTTCCTAATTGATTCAAAATCAATTGCCTCCTTCTTCCTGCTCCTTCAAGGCCAGGTTGCATGGGGCTTGGAGCAACCTGGTCTAGTGCAAGATGTCCGTGCCTGTGACAGAGGGTTGGAACTGGATAAGCTTTATGGTCTCTTCCAATCCAAACCATGCTATGATTCTATGATTCCTCAGCAGTGCTTGCATTTTCATGGTTTGACAAGTGTCAACATCCTGCAGTATGTCACCAGCCATGTGAGTAGGACTAGGTAAGAGAAGGAGCCCTCTATGAGGCCTCCAGTTAACTCCTCCAGGAATACGTGACCAGAGCCATGGCCACCAAGGTAGGCGTCAAAACATCTGTACCAGTAGCGGCAGGAGTTCACCAGGCCACTGCACCTTCCCACCTGGAGATGGGAACGTGCCCACCCTGGGACTATCTCAAGTTGGTGACGGGAAAAAGGGAAAAATTAAATAAACCGGAGCCCAATTATAAAAATTTCAGCGGCAGAGCGCTCACCAGACCCGCCGGCAGCCCCTGCACACGCTCCTGGCTGCCGCGCCACCGTGGCGACTGACGGCAGGCCATGAGGAGCCGCGGAGATGGAAACGTGGCCGCGCTCCTCGCCCCTGGGGGACCACGTCTGCTCCGCGGCGCCGCCGTCGGCGCTCCGCTACCCGTTTGCCCGCAGCGGTTCGGCCCCCTCCGGAGGCGGCGATTCCACTTCAGCCGGGGGCCGGTCCCGCCCTGGCGCGGTAGGCAGCGGAGGAGCCGGGGCAGCGCTGTCACTCCGTGTCCAGCGGGAGCGTCGGCTGCCGCTGTTCGCTCTCACCCTCGGCGCCATGGAGGGGCGCGGGGCGGCGGAGGGCGGCGATGTTTGCATGTGCCAGACCGTGTTCCCGGCCCACGCCGACCACCGCGGCGAGCTGAGCGCCGGGCAGCTGCTCAAGTGGATGGACGCCGCTGCCTGCCTCGCAGGTAGAGGGGGTGCGGCGGGAGGGAGCGTCGCCGCAGGGCGCTGGGGAGAGGGGCCGCTGCTCCCCGGCTCCCCTCAGGAGTGCGCCTTGAGCTCCTCGGCTGCTTGGGGACAGCGTCTTCTTGATAGAAAAACAGTAGCCCTGTCCCCGTATTTGCCCGTGACAGGCGAGGAGGAGGTGGAATTTTGCCCTTGGAGGGGCTGAGGGGAGGGTTGAGGGAAAGTTTAATCCGCGGGAAGCATGTGAGATGTGGGGGTTTAGATTAGAAACAGGCATCAGGGGTGTGAGGAAGCTCGTAGAGCTGGAGAGGAGTGCCAGATCTCAGCAGGTGACAGGCGGCTAGGATGGGAATTAAAGATCGCAGCAGCTGAGGGGAAAAAATGATGGACAAAAGAAAAACACTAGAAGAAAGAAAAGCACTAATTTAAAAACATTGGCACACAGGTGGAAAAAAAACAATACACAACATAAACAGCCACATATCAAAGCAACAGGCAGAGCACTCTGTGTCTTTTGTAGCGCAGCTTAGAAAACTTTATAAATCTCCTCGGCTAACTTGTGGCAGCAAAAGCCACATCTAAAGCTCTAAGAAAACCCAAGTCTTTGCTGAAGTGAGCCCCGTTTCGAAGTGCCTCAGCAGCCTATAACGAGCCTTGCGGAGAATACCAGGTGTGTTTGGAGAACTCAAGTCTCCATGTGGTGACTCACGGTGAGCTCGCTGCACAGTGCCACTCTACAGAAAGAGTTTTGATCCTGGAGAGCTTGTACCGCGCAATAATGTATCTGGCATGTACCAACTTCACCATATGATCATGTTGTGTTTGTTTTTTTTTTTTTTTATTCTAGCACAGAACTATTTGGTTTCAGGCCTTCAGTGATTAAGCCTGTAACAGTGCTCTCTGTGGGGAGACTGAGCTGATTTCCACAAGCCTTGAACTCAAGCCCCTGCTCTGAAGTGGCAGAGCCCCAGCTGCTACAGCAGTTCATCTTTGCTCCCTTGGATCTTGTTTAAGCTGTGATGATCTTCATCAGCTGCCTATCTGCCAACAGAGCTCGCTTTCATAATTGCTTTTACTTGGTTAGGCTTAGGGCAGCAGCAGTCATTTGTGCTGCAGGGTTTATCCTGTGGCACACAACGGAATCTCAGCATGTCCTTTCCTTAGTTTACTTTTTGTGTCACAGCAAAATTCAACATGCCAAGCAGAGATTTGCTTGGCTTTACCATCTCTCACTCACATTAGTGCCAGCTGGTGCAGTTGCAAGTGCCTGGGGTTTGCGCCTTTGTCATTTCATTGTCATACCCTGTTGCTTTAGGTGTGCTGCAGCCGGTACATGGCTGGCTTCTTCCTCACTTTTGATGCTATTTATGACTATAGCTTATTCATCATCTTGTATTACCTGTCGTATTACCTTGTATTACCTCTTGGTCATGTGTGACCTCTTCCCTTTCCTCCCACTTTGCTGGGTTTCTAGTAAGTGCCTTTATGCGTTTTACCGTCGTATTTCCAAAGCAAACTCCACGCATACTGATGCAGCTCGTGCACCATCCTCCAGTTCCTCCAAGCGTTTGCTTGCAATGCTCACTAAAAATACTGGACTGTTTGGGCGTGAGTGCAAACTGTTGTGCAGTGCTGTTTTCTAGCTTTAATGCTAGTCCTGTTTTGCCTTTTACTCAGGGAACTTTTTGAAGCAGGACTACCCTGTGTTTATACAGCTCCTAGTGTGCCCCAGAGGAGATTTAGCCTCTGACTTGGAACTCTGGCTGCTATGGTCAGATAAATAATAAATCACAATAACTTGCGTTACAAAGGTAACTATTGGCCTATTAAATATTAACAGTAATGATGTTTACCTTTTCCAGATTAAATTTCTTAATTGATACAACATAGAGTGCATTGTTTTTCACAGTCAAATGCATCCTAGGGAGATGAAGAATGCAATTCAGATTTTGGTAAAATTATTTTAAATTAAATAAGCAGGTTTATTTTTTTTAAATTCTTGTTTGTGTTTCTTACCTGCTCTCCACTGCTATGACCATGCTAATAAGCCAGTAGATCTCCCTCCTGTGTCCAAGAGTCTTCAACTGAAGTGAAACTTCCACACTGGTTTAACAGAGCCAATATTCCTGACATCCTGTGTTGAGGGAGATTGCTGAGATTTCTTCAGGTGTGTTAATGCTATGTGTCTCTTTTTGTTCTGTAACATGTTTATTGATGCTGTCATACCGGAATGCTCATTTTTACAGACAGACCTTAGAGCTTTTCAAACAGAGAAGGAACATTATCATCAGTTAGCCTCATCGGATGTTACCCTTATTTCATGATAAATATTAACTCAGCTTTTCTTTTTCTACGAGATCTACTGCAGGCTTGCATTAAAGTGATCAAAAGAAGTGGGATCTTACGTGTTTCATTTCTGTGCAAAAGTATACCGGTGAATAGCTTGCTGCAAACACAATGTGGTAACTGTGTGTCCCTGTGTCTCTTTTGAAGCTGAGAAACATGCTGGTGTTTCTTGTGTGACTGCATCTATGGATGACATACAGTTTGAAGAGGCTGCCAGGTACAAAACTAGCTAACATCAGTCAAATGTTTTTATTCTGGAGATTCTTGTTTGGCAGAGATAAACTGAGGCATTATAATATCTGAGATGGCAGGCCAGTGTGCTCCCTGGAGTCTCAGGGCTATATCTCAAAACTGCTCTTTTCTATCTATGATAGCCTGGTCCACCTAGAAAAGAGATCAATTTCACACATAAAAAGTAAACTGCAGTTACTTCGACCTGGCAGCCTAGATGCCAGGTAAGGAACTGATTGGCCAGTGATCTTTGGCTCTATAGTTAAAGGCAGTACTGCAGTCTGTTACTTATCTCTGTTAAACAAGGAGTACATGCCTGTAGCAGTTAATGTGTGATTTATTTTTCTTCTTCTGTTGCAGATGCTCTTTCAGTTTATTTCTTAACATCTCTTTCTTTCAGCTCTTTTAGAAAAATGTGTTAACGTAACAAAATAAAAACATTTTGCATTTGTAGTCACTGAATGTTGACCGAGTTAATGTCCTGCTTTCAGCTGGGACAGTTGTTTTTCTTCCTAGTAGCTGGTGAAATGCTGTGTTTTGGATTTAGTCTGACAACAATGCTGGTAACACTGATGGTGTGACAACAATGCTGGTAACTGATGTTTTAGTTGTTACTCAGTAGCACTTAACCATGGTCAAGGACTGTTCAGTCTGTCATGCTGTGCCAAGAGGGGCACGAGAAGATGGGATGGAACAGAGACAGGACCACTGATCCGAACTATCTAAAGGGATATTCCATTCCACAGAATATTATGTTCAGTATAGAAACTGGAGGAAATGGTCGGGAGCTGCCAATCTCTGCTGGAGGACAGACTGGGCATCAGTCATGGGGTTGTGAGCAATTGTATTGTGCATCGTTTGTTTTTTCTGAATTTTTATTTGCCTATTTTTTTTTTTTTTTTTTACGGTTGTTCCCTGTTGGTGTGGTTTAAGCCCAGATGGTGACTCAGAACCACGCAGCTGATCACTGCCTTTCCCCCAGCTTCATCCCCCGGCTTCTGGTGGGATGAGGAGGAGAATTGAAAGGATGTGAATCCCACAGGTTAAGAACAGTCCAGTAACTAATGTATAACGCAAACCACTGCTGCTGCCACCAGTAATAATAGTGGTAAGGGAAATAACAAGGAGGGAGAATACAGATGCTCACCACTCGCTGAATGATACCCAGCCCAACCCGAGCAGCTCCCTGGGCCTTCTGGTTGACTTCCCTCAGTCTATATACAGGGCATGACGTGCTGTGGTATGGAATACCCCTTTTTCTAGTTTGGGTCAGGTGTCCTATGTCTGCTTCCTCCTGGTTTCCTATGCCCCACGTCACTGGCAGAGCATGAAAGACTGAACAGTTCTTGATCAGGGTGAGAATTACTTAGCAACAACTAAAACATTGGTGTGTTATCAGCATTGTTCTCAGACTAAAGCTGAAACATAGCAATGCACCAGCTACTAAGAAGGAGAAAAATAACTGTTACAGCTGAACCCAGGACACCTATTACTATCATAAATATTGTTATTCTAGTTGTAATTTCCATTATTATTAGATTTTACTTAATTTCAGTTATTAAACTGTCCTCATCTCAACACTTGGATTTAATCTTCTGAGTCTCCTCCTCATCTCACCTGGAGCGTGAGGGAGTAAGAGAGTAGCTGCATAGTACTCACTGCTAGCTGGGCTTAAACCACAACAGTCTACATGATAATACAGGACTTCTGTTTTAACCATTTTTCAGTATTTTCCAATGGATAAAAGACACTGTAAGAGGAAATTGCATGTTTATTCCTAAGCCATAGCTTTACAGAGACTTAAAGCCATCACTTTGTGGGTTTTATGTATTTTTACACCTTGCACCGTGGAAATCAGTGAGTGCTTAGATGGAATGAGCCTGTGGGTTACACTGATGAACATGCATGCAGTTGTCCTGACTGAACCAAACAATGCTGGCTGTTGGATGTACAGCTGATGTGAATTTAAAACTGTTTGCTGCACAGGAGTTTAAAACAGACATCCTCTCACAGTTCTGAACAGCAGATTTTTGGACTAGTGGCCATTAGGATGAGAAGTAGCACTAGCAACAAAGAATGAACATTGTCATTCTGAGTCTAGAACTCCAGAGTGGTTTTTGGTCAGGTTTACAAAATTAAAGTGTTTGTCCTGCATGTAATTTATTTGGGGGCTTTTGTTGTTGTTGGTTTTAATTTATCCTTAGGAAAAAAATCCCTGTGAAAACTGTAATCAGAGAGTCCTACAAATGAATTCAGGCATATTTCAGGCATAAAATTTCAGACTTCAGTAGCTTCAGAGCAATTTTCTCTCATTTCCAAGAGCACAACAGATCTCCTAAAGTATAATGAAAATACTTTTCCTTCCAAATTTCTTTCCAAATATGTCTCTAGTTCTCCTTCCTCTTGTGGTACCAATTTTTCATTTTTAACATGAATTCAGGCTACAAGTGAAGTTTTTTCAGTAATTATTTTTTCAGCCTCAGGTTATCTCTAACATTCTGATTGTAGTTTACTGTGTAATTTCCAAAATTTTGCCAGATCACTTTGATAATATAAACATCTTGCATAAGTAACAGAGCTCTTGTATCTCACTCTAAATTGAAAGATGTTTTGTAAATTACCTACGACAAGGTTTCATTTCCCTAACTCAGGTTACCAAGTGTTCCGTAAAGATTAACTCTTCTGTGCATATTTCTTTTTGATTGACATGGAAACAGATATTTCTACAAATCTCTTTATTGCAAAACTGAATTTTATGCCATACTAACAAATAAATGCCTCTTCCTTGTCATTTTAATATGCAGCAGTTCAGTGGTAGTAAGAACATCTGATTTTAAATTTATTTAAATTTTGTTAGTGCTCCATATGTGAATAATATTAAGTCATTCTGTTACATTTTAAAAGTTTTCTGCTTTATGCCAGATGAATATCTGTTTGGGGATTCTGTGTAGGTGAATGGTGTTTTATGCCTTCTGTCCTTACCTACCTATTTAAATGCCCAAATAAATCAGGTTGTCCAAAATCAGAATATGTGCTATAATGTAAACCATTTAATTTTGAAACAGCTCCTGAAAGTTTATGAAAAGACATTTCACTATCACAGTGTCTGACCATCTCAGTTCTGACATCTTCGTTTTCTGATGTGGCCATGGACTCCAGAGCAGTACACTTTCCGACAATGAAATGTGCACGGACTGCTTTGTGCACCAGGGAGGTGCCAGTCAGTCGGGGTTTCTGATGTCCTTGCAGTCTAGATCTGTCTTGTTGCAGGGCTGTCTCTGGCCCAGTGAGATCACATCCAGCTTTGTTTTGTTGTTCCCACTCTGCAGCTTTCTCACAGTCAGACAGACCCAGATTTACCTCTCTCAGCCTTTCTTACGCAATGTTCTCACACAGAGGAATAGAGGTCACCAGGCAGGTGTCACTGACAAAGATGAAATAAGCAATCTTTGTACAGAAGAATACTTGCAGGCCAGTAAGCCTGAGATTGAGACCTTTGCAGTACCTGATGGAACCTCATGGATAATCCAGTGTTTTGATTTTTTTGACAGGGACCATGATATTCCCTGCATGCATCTGTAGAGACTCTGAATTCTCTTTCTTATAAGGAACACCTTTCTCACTATTGACATATGTTGCTTTTAATTGTGCAGGTTGTCCAGTTAGCATATTGTCTTTTTTTCACCTCGTACGTATCATTACCGCTACTGCTGTGTTACTGTAGTCCTCTCTCTTGGGAGTTTTATGACAAATTCAGAGGCTTCAGAGGTGTTTCAGGGTATGTGGTTGGGTTTTGACTTGAACCTTTCTAAAACCTTTACAACATTGTAATGTTAACTTGTTTTCCAGACTTAGACATAAATATTGTGTTACAGTTATGAACACATTCTCCTTTTTCTGATGGTTCCCTTAGCTGTGAGTTTAGAATTACTGTATTAATGATTGTGCTTTTTCTTTGCAATCAGTGATGGAACAATTCCTTCTGAATATGTTCTTCAAATGCTAATGAGGGCCGTGTATTTGCATATGGTCTTCTTTTCTGTAGCCGTTTTCCTCCTCCGTGTACTCAAAGGCTTCTACTTGTGTTCTTGAATGTGAACAAGAAGAAAGTTTCCATGTAATTGGTTGTTCGTGTCTGGTATTGTAAAGGAGCAGGTTTCCTATTCCCCGTTCTGGTGTTTGGTAACAGTTCATCTGAAGTTCTGGCACAGAGAGAAGCCATTTAAGAAAAGTCATATACCTTTATATATCAAAACCAATTCATTAAATCAGGGAGAAATGATAAAAGGGTTTTTTAATATAAACTCAGATCATAACTGCACCAAATCCTTACCTATAAATGCCTATTTCATAGGTACTCAAGTGGTCTGTCTTCTATTTTCAAGACTCAGCTGTAGCTAGCTGCACTTAGCCTGCTCTGGGTCTGATCTTTACAATTGTCCGTCTGTCTAAATTCCCTGAAGGCAGTGGCCCGATGCCCAGTTATTTTGTCTGTTGTTCTGACTTACCATGCACATAATATCCTTTTATTGCAGTGCTCAATAAGGCAGTTTTAGGGGAAACTGCCTTCTTTCCACCCTTTCAGCACTGCCTTGTGGTAGGATATTAGGGGTTTGAAAACAAGCGTCACTCCTGTTACCAACACGTAACAGGTACTTTAGACATTCCAGAAGGAAATAAATTAGTTTCTCATTTAAATTTGATACTATTTAGGTTGAAAGTTACAATTCTGTTTGGGGATTCTGTGTAGGTAAATGGGTTCAGAGGTGTGGTATTAGAGAACAGAAGGGACATGCTGCAGCCATGTTCTTGGCTAAAACTTGCAGTGACCTTGTTCCCCATCCTTCAAAGATATGAAGGAGCACTTTTACTCCTGGTATTATTTCTTCATGTACATGTATCTGTATGCTAGAGAATATACAAGGAGTATATCTTGAGTGGCAGATGCATCTTATTTTGCAGACAGACATGTCCCTTTGACCAAAAGCAGAATGTAGGCCAAAATTTCTTGGGGGTCCTGAAGCATGCCTGATGTTGCACAGGTGTCAGCAAGGAGAACAAATGCTAGTACTGAGCTTACACAGTTTTCTGAACAACTAAAATTGTCACTGAGCATGAATGAAGTCTGGCAAATTACAGAGCTAGACGTTTTTCAGTGTGTTTTCAGTACAGAATGGAAGACACAGACTGATTAATGAGATTTTCTTCACTATTAGGAATACCTAGAGAGGCAAGTTCAAGCAGTTAGAAAGCTGCATGATTACATACCATGCTGTTTTTCTTAACAGGGTTGGACAAATTATTACCATCAAAACAAAGGTGAACAGAGCATTCAAAACCAGCATGGAGGTAAGAGATTATCACTATTTTAACAATATTTAAAGAATAGAAGTTAGATGAGAGAAATGGAGGAATGCAGCGTGGGTCCAGGAGCGTTGTGCAGATATCTAAAGAATATCTGCACAAAAAATATTTGCCTAATGAAACTGTTTCCATAATGTGTATTACAGTTGCATGTTTCCTGTAAAATAATCAGTATAAAAATAGAAACTGGACTCTGAAGACTTAAAATATTTGACAGGTGTACTGCACAGGAAGGATAGGTGGTGTTGGTCCAGTCCAAAGCAGTTGAGCTTTAAATAGTCTTTAGGTCAGACCTAGAATCCACTGAATAGGTGGAATTCTAAGTAGTTTTGAAACTTCTGATACAAAAAAATATATCTCAGGTGTATGCATGTTCATATTCTTTGTTTTGTAGCAAGTATGCTATGCATTGCCCAATCACTTACTTGAAATCATAACTGAACCTAAGATTCAGTTATGATTTCAAGTTCAGTTTCTCTGCATTATGCCCAAGCCCAATTCTTGTTCATAGGGTGGTGCATCTCACAGAGGATATATTCTTAAAGGTTCTCAAAGTCAGAAAACAGTCAGAAGCTTTGATTTATATCAGACCTGTGTCACACAGGATCAATTACACTGTTTCACCTTTAAGTGTTTCCTTGAGTTTTATACATTTATACAGATTTCTCTGCTCATACAGATCTCAGGGACTCCAAATGGCACACATGTAAATGGAAAGAGAGATCCATACAACTAAATCTAAGTGTCTTTCCTGATTTTTACTTTATTTTACAAGTGATGCTAAGCTTACCTACAGTCATACTAAAACACTTTTCAGAGCTCAGCGAATATTGTGATGTTCTTATGTGTTCAGAGATGTCTCAGTGGTAGCAGAGCAGTTCTTTTACCTTTTTTTTTTAAGAGACTGCACTATTTTGTCTCAATTCAGCTGACAATGATGTAAATACTCTTTTTGTCTCCTTCCTTCACTACCTTCTTCCTTCTAGGTTGGCATCAAGGTTATGGTACAGGATGTTTTGACTAATGTTGAAAAAATTGTGAGTGTGGCATATGCAACATATGTAGCCAAACCTGTTGGTGCTGGAAAGGTATTTGTTCTGTTTTCTTCTATGCTGAATTACTGTGACTGAGTTAGTTTCTGCTAAATAATCCAACTTTTCTAGTTGTGAAACACACTAAAATGTTCATACCTGTTATTCTGATGAGCAATAGGAAAGCAGTATGAAGTACAGACTTTATGGGGACGCTTTTTTTTTTTTTTCATATCTCTGTTCTGAAATTCCTGGGCTTTTTTTTTAATGTTCCCACTTTGTGTTTCATGTTTGCTAATAATAGAATTAGTGTATTTGCAATACTGAGAGAGGCAAGCACTGGAAGAGAGATACTTGTGAGTCTGCACAGTCTCTCTCCTTTCCAGTTACTGATCTGTCTACATTCTGAAACCTGCAAGGGTGTTTGGGGTGGGGTTTCCTTATCCTTTACTTCCCCTTTTGAGGAGGTTGTTCAGACATCACTATTCACATAAAAGACATTATTTTTAAGGTAGCTTCCAATTTAAATGAAGTCTTTGCCATTTATGTTAATTAGTTTTCATGCCAATGTTGTTTCTTCTCCCCAGTGTTTGGCTCCCTGGAGACATTTAGAAATCAGTCATGGTACCGTTAGCCTTCACATTGCTGTGCCAAGCAGGCACAGTTCTTTTAAAGCTTTCGTATGAGCGAGGCCTTTCTCATGCTTAGTTCATGGAACAAATCAATCAGAGCAGGTTTACCAAAGCTAAAGCCCAGCTTGTCTCTGAAAGGTTAATGGCTAAATTGGTTAACCTGAAAACACCAAAATACTATAAAGTAAGGATTGTTTATTACTGATTTGATATCTTATCAGTGCCATCAACCCATTTACCCATTTACCTTTTGCACAGATTTCCAGGGAGTTTAATTCAGGATTAAATTGGTGATGATTAAGGTTACGCTTAAGACAGTAATACCCCAGAGGGAGTTTAAGACTTCAGTTCAAATTCCATCACAAATTAAAGTGTTGGAGAAATTAAAGAACGTTTTTTTCAGAACCACTTTTCTGGACAACTGTTGCTAAAGTTGAGTAGAGTGCAACAGTATGCACTCACCATCTTAATCTTTTCGTGGGGCTGTCTGGAAGAAGCTAGGAAGCTGTTGAGAGGGGCCAGAAAGAGGGCAAGAAAGCTGCAAGAGAGCTTGAGTGAAGACTCAGAGCCCTCTTGAGAAATGTGAGCAGCACTACTGCAAGATACAAAATGTTGTATTTGTTCATGTTTCAGTGCTTGTGCATTAAGGTTTCTGAGGGTAGACCTTGTAGACAAGTCACACAAGTGACTGTTCAGTGGCACCTCTGCAGTATTTATCCAAATGTAAAAATTTTGTCAAGCCAGTACAGGTTTGGACTGAGTTTGTTACTGAGCTGACATACATGGGAATTTTTACTTACAGGAGAAGGTCTGATCTTGGCAAGTGAAGGGTTAGTGTCTGAGCACAAGTAGCAGTTTTGGGCATAAGTCTAGTTTGAAGCTGCACCGAGTGCTGGGTGTTTATGTGTTTCTCCTCCAAGTCAGTACACCTCAGTGCTTCTTTGAAAACTGGTCCTCAAGATAGGTGGAATAGGCTGTGTGAGTATGGTGAGCATTTTGGCTCTCCATGGAGGGAGCTATTTCTGTCATGGGCGGGAGTCGACTCTGAGATACACTTTCTCATAGACTATACAACTGATTAATGCAAATGGATTATTTTTCTGATACAAAAAATCAGTAGTTACACCTACTTATCAAGATCTTTTCCTTTTTTTTTTCTAAGTGAGAACTGTCTTAAACTGCATGTGCTGTCATGCGCATTTGAATTTAAAAGCTGTTATTGTGTTTTAACAAGTGATTCAGAAAGGATAATGCAGAATCTCTTGAACTTTACACTTGTCTATATTAATAGAACTTGTCATCTTGGACAGTTGATAGCAAAAGGTTGTAGAAAATGCTGATGCCATTTTAAGTTCAAAGTGCACTTTGTTATGATTATGGTGTTCAGAACCATTTTTTTTGTTTGTTTGTTTGCATAGATTGAATTAGAGCCTGTAAAGCTTCTGTCTACAGAAGACCACCTGGAGCACAGCCTGGCTATTGAGAGAAGAAGAATTCGACTGAGCTATGAACAGGTCTTTCAGAACCTAATGCAGGAGAGTAATAAAGAAGGTGATTACTGTGATCAGCATAGAGGATGGAAAAAATGACGTAAGGGCAGCTGCAAGGGAGGAAAAAGCAGACAAAATGCCTGAGTAGAGCTCTTTGATGTTGTGGTATCATGTAGAAAAGCATGTACCAGATTTGTGAGGGTGTGTAAGACAGTTACTCCAATAGAGTGGTATTTCTTTGTCTTTCAGACATTCCAGATTTAAAAATGCAGGATTGAAGGCTAAGCATACGTTAAATAGATGTGAAATGCAGATCTTCATGTGCGTTATCTATGTAAGTTTTAAGAGTTCACACAGATTTTTGCAAAATTATAGTAAAGTCCTATGACGCTGGGTATAATATAGATAGGAGGATAAAATTCACTTAGGCTTAGAGCTATGTCTTTACAAGAAAGCTCTAAGAACTATTTTTATCTTGTGAGGTCATTACCAAGAAGCAGGAGGAGCTTCACTACATGGAGGTCAAAACAGGTAAAAGAAATTAAAACTCCTCATGACCAAATTAGAAAAACTGAGCTACGAGACAGGTTTGTCTTCAGTTCTTATCTCTGTTCTTAAAGACAGGTGCACTCAAAAGTTGCTGAGCTCCCCTGCAAAAGAAATTATTCACAATAGTTAAGAAATATGGTGGTATTTGGAAAATCTGAGCCATAGCTCCACATACAAACAGACATCATGTGGTTTTACTGAGGAAAGACTAAACCTGGTTTAAACATAGATTCTAGCCGTAATAATTTATCTAGATTATCTAGAACTAAGGAGACTTGTTTGCTAGTAGCAAACAAGTTATTTGTTTTCAGGGTAACTGTCTCATAGAAAACAGCTTAATACCATGAAAGCCAAATCACAGGTTGATGATTTTGTTCCACTACCTTGCCTAGTAACTTCCTCTAAGGATCTTATCATAGAATCATAGAATAGTTAGAGTTGGAAAGGACCTTAAGATCATTTAGTTCCAACCCCCCTGCCGTGGGCAGGGATACCTCCCACTAAACCATGCAACCCAAGGCTCTGTCCAGCCTGGCCTTGAACACTGCCAGCGATGGAGCATCCACAACTTCCCTGGGCAGCCCATTCCAGTGCCTCACCACACTTACAGTAAAGAATTTCTTCCTCATATCCAATCTAAACTTCCCCTGTTTAAGTT
>JAOEHY010018185.1:0-67430 GCA_025447955.1 Psilopsiagon aurifrons | reverse complement strand
GAATGGGTTGCCCAGGGAAGTTGTGAATGCTCCATCGCTGGCAGTGTTCAAGGCCAGGTTGGACAGAGCCTTGGGTGTTACGGTTTAGTGTGAGGTGTCCCTGCCCATGGCAGGGGGCTGGAATTAGATGATCTTAAGGTCCTTTCCAACCCTGACTATTCTATGGTTCTGTTAGCAAAATATCTAAGTGTTGAACAATAAAGAAAAGCCATAAAAATCTGTTACCCACATCCAGGTGCTGAAAATAATTAAAAAATATATGAAACCCAAACAGTCCCACAGTAACCCATCATTTTGTATTAATAGAGAAGGAATACAGAAAAAATTAAGAAAGGTAGCCTCACCCAAACCAAATAATATTATATATTTCAGTAAAAAAAGAACATAAAATAATAAAACTAATTATCAGATGCTTTATTTATTTGAATTATGAATTTAAGCACAGAGAAAAACACTAATGAATTGTATTCACTTCAATTACAAATGCCTTGTATGTGCTTTCAGTGTTATTGAGCTTTCCAGAAAAAGTTTCGTCTTCTGCTCGCTATACATCACAGCTGCTTTCTCACATTTCTCAGAAAATAAACTTCATACAGGTGAAGACTCAAGCATGTACTAGGCTGCCAAATTCAATCAGGCAGAACTATAAGCAGCCTCCCTTCAGGGCTGTTTCTTTGAATTAAAAGTTTGCAGAGGTCAACAACCTTTCTGCCCCAGGTTTTGTTGTAAGCAGAGGTTTTATACCAGCCTGTCAGCCTACTCAACTGGAAGTTATTAGTGTTCTCTGCTACAAAAGAAACATAACTCTAGCCTTAAACATTTTATAGGGTTAACAACTGTTGGGGAATCCCACAAATGAAATCAGCCAACATGCAAAACCAAAAGAAATCTATCATCAATATCAATTCAAACCACTTACAGATTGCTAAGAGATCCACTGAATTACAGCCCTCCATCTCAACAAAAACACAATTTGGTTTTGAGCTGTAGTTAGATGCTGGACATAGTTAGCTTCTGAAGAAACACGGCTAGATTTTATGCGAAGTCATTTAAACAGACAATTCGCTCATACCTGTTACCTGAAAAGCAACAGTACATCGTTCCATTTTTCCACATATTTGCTAACAAAAAAATTCATACATAGCACAGGTGAAGAGTGTATTTCTTTTCCTTCTTAAAATCTTCAGCAAGAAATAGATCTTTTAAATTGTTCTAGCCCTGAAGGAAATTCAAACATCATCTCTATAATCCTTTCTCAAGAAGTACCTGTATCTCTCCAAACCAACTATGAACAACAACCCAGGCAAAAGTATGGAAACAGAGGAAAGGTCCCCTCTCTTTAGCTTTTTGTGACTAAAACCACTGCTGAAACTG
The DNA here is from genome assembly GCA_025447955.1 of Psilopsiagon aurifrons. Classification (NCBI taxonomy): domain Eukaryota; kingdom Metazoa; phylum Chordata; class Aves; order Psittaciformes; family Psittacidae; genus Psilopsiagon; species Psilopsiagon aurifrons. Next base: position 66,056 of record JAOEHY010018185.1, on the reverse strand, counting down.
AAAAAGAAACTGATCCAAAAGAATTTGATCAAGGACATAATTCCAAGGGAACTCAACTTAGAAATATGCAAAGATTTCCAAACAGAAAACAAGAATAATTTTTCCCTAGGAATACAGGATGGATACTTACACAGCCTCCAGCAAGGACCTCTGCAGGAAGTGGAATGGAACCATCTTTCTTAGTAAATTTGTCTCTGACAAAGTCATTAACCTAGTAACGATACAATACATTACACATGATTTTAAGTTATTTTTCCTCCCCACTAAGAGACATCAAGTACATCTGCAACCATATGTATTAGAGTGCTTGTAAGTGGTCATCTTTCACACATTTTAGGAAATAAATCCTGTTATGTTAACAAACAAAAGGATGCCAGAAAAAAAAAAGGTACGTACAGTTAGCTTAATAGCCTTTTCTGGAGCAACACCTATCAGCTGTGGTAACAAGCCTATAGAAACAAAGACATCATAAGGCAACATTATCTTCCTAATAGAGAAACTAGTATTTTACAAGAGCGCTACAGAAATGCCTTTCTGCACATGGGATATGCTTTGAGGTGGATGTCATTTAAGTGTGTGAAGTTGCTAGAGCACTGCATATTCATACCAACCCAATTTTATGTTAAAATTTCTGTTGAAAATGGTAATGAAAAGGATGACCAGATCTGCCTTCCACAACCTAATGCTGTTGCTGTACAGAAGTAAAAAAAGGTAAGGACTGAACATACATCTTAGATACGTCTATTACGCCAGAATTCATTTAGGTTTTTAGCAACTTAGTATCATTTTCCCACAAACCTTATAATCACTTTTTAAAATAGGAGAGTAATTGTGAGATATACACGACTCATAAATGATCAACTCACTTCTACTTGATTCACTGACGAGTTTTCTGAAGGCTCCAGTCAACTAAGCATATAAAGGATTTTCTTTTGTTCAGTCCAACATGGTAGCAGGAACTTCTTTAAACCCTATTACTATTTAGTATTTTTTATCCCACCCAGAGGAAGCCTTAGTGAAGAGAAACCTATTTTGAAAGGACCTTGCTCTTGAAAAACAGCTACTATCAAAATGAACTGCCATTTGACAAAAGCACATACACTTTTCTAGGAACTAATAGATTTAAGAAAAAAAATCAGTAGATGGCAGTCTTAACCTCTTAACATACAAGATCATAACAGCATCTTTTATTTTTAAATCTATTTTCTCCATAATCCTTTTGGCATATGGATAGGTTATAAAACTTAAAGGGCTTATTTTTCTAAGAAGTGATTACTTCCTAATGCTATTCCATGGTTATAGAATACCAGTTTGTCAGAAGTGTTTGCCAGTTACCTATCAAAAAATCCCACACTAATTATATCAAAGATCAGACAACAGGAATAAAACTGTTATTTTCATATGATGCAGCTCTCCACTATCCGTTAAATGAAAAGAATAATAGCTAAAAATTCATTTAAAAATGTTCAAAATTACCAAAAGTACTCAGCCTGCAGAATTTTTATACTGCTTCCTTAAAAGGAAGCTCAGAGCAAAGGTACCTAAATAGAACGAGCAGCAGTTAATATATGCAGCGTAGTGTTTTCTTCCAACATAATACTTTCTATGTGATTTACAGACTTACTATGCTGAGGAAAGGTAGTTATTAAATACAAAGAAAGGTTGACAATAACAAAAGAAATGCTGCCCTCCCAACCTGAATCTTCGATCTACCATGAAAAGAAAATCCAGCTCTGCGGTGCCTACACTTTAAAAACCCCAAACTACCAGACAAAACACAAGACAATCCCCCCTTCTATGCAGCTGAACACATTGGGCACACACATTTGGTGTGCCAGAGAACCTGCATCGAGTGAAGGACTTTAGCCAACTCTATAAATATTCCTGTTGATTACTTTAATATAGTCCACAGACCATCAAATTGTATCAGTCCAAGATGTAACATGATGACCATTAACTGTAGTGTTTTCAAAACAACTTCTTACACTAAACAATCCTAAAGACAATTATTAAAGAGACTATTTAACAAACTGACATGCTCTCAAACAAGCACATTTTTTCTCAAGTGTAAAGCATTGGTTCCAACCCATTAATGGAATCATTCTTGATTTCAAAGTGTTTGAGAAAGGTTAGAAAATAAAAATAACAAATGATCAGTTTTAGAAGCTGCCGCTTTTAAACCATGTAGATGGGGGTGAAGAGAAAGAAAACAGTACCGAAGAACAGCACTGTAGAAATAGTCTCATAAATGTAACTCATGGAGTATTTGCTGTTGCAAAAGATTAAGCAACAAAACCAGAAAACAATTCACCAGTAAGACATTATTTATGGAGATTACAGCTATTTCATTAACATTTTCACTGACATATTCCTCCTCTACTCACTTGCATAGCAAAATCCTGCAAGATTACAAAGAATTCTTTAGCCAGAATCCACAGACTTTCACATTCAAAAACTTCCCAGATATTGTCCTTAAAGGACATTGTTCAGTGTCTTCATTGACAGAACACACTGCAAAGCAGGAAAAAAGGCTGTGACCATCACAGAAGTCACTTTCTTCAACTAAAAACCAAAAATATGCCAATTAATAAATACTTTACTGATCCTTATGATAACTGCACGCATCATTATTTAGGTGAAATGACAATTAAAACCAGAGAATTCAACTAAATATTGATTTCAGAGAACTAACTAGCATGGGACCTTCTATGTAAGTCACCTTACTGATGTGGTAAAAACCCTTTCGGAATCTTCTAAGCTAATACAAGATATAAGATAGCTTTCAGTCTAACTGATAAAACTGATTAAAGATGCTTTGAATTCTTATCCTGTAACTCCTTTCAGAGGAGGGGTTTTTAGTTGTTTTTTTTCCTTTTTATCACTTCTTTTACGAGTTCCACTGTTGATATTTTAAAGTAAAATAGAGCAACATAATACAATAGCAGGATGCAATTTCTTGTTCACAGGACAAAACACGTCTCACTACCTGCAAAAATATGAGGCACAAGAACTCGCATCCAGTTGACCGGACCATTTCAAAATTACTGTCTTTTGTCTCTTAACAAAAAATATTTGCAGTAAAATGGATCTCTATTCCTCACATGCTAATCTCCCTCTAATATTTATCCCCAGCCAAAAGTTACAATCCTCAATTTGTGAGATAACAATCATGTCCACAACACTCACATCTCAGAAATTAGACCTTTAAACAACCTAAGCAGCACAGAGCAAATCAGTAACAAAAATATGCCCACTTTTTCCCAGCAATTTCTTATTGCTCAAGGAATAAGAGCTCAAGGGAAGCTACATATTGAGTTTTATGAAACAGAAGCAAAATAGTATATGATATCAAGTTTCTTGGGTTTCCCCTAAGAAACTAGCTGCTGAGGTACTAAAAAAGAGGCAGAAAATCCCTGACTTGACATCATTTATTTTTTAATCACTTACCTCTGTAAAGACCAAAAAAGCCTTCAAAACGCAAAACCTTTTTAAAGCAGTCAAAACTGTTTTTATACATCAACTCTCCTACGACTGAACCAGTGGAGCGCTGATTCTGCATACGAGTTTTCACCAGGTCTATGGGATATACCGCAGTCGCACCAACAGCTGTAAGAAAACATTTGAGTATTGTTTCTGCACTACCATTGTTGGTGTAGTATATTATTTTTATGATGATTTTCTAAAATATTTATTTAAATCCAAAGAATATATAAGCTGCTAAGATCTCTGATACTTTGGAAGAAAGAAAGGACAATATTGAAAGTCTAGAAAAAAGTCTCAAGGAGAATGAATTACAGTTACTTAAAACAAGGTGTGTAAAACAAAGAACTAGCAAGGAATTTCATTACTGGTGTAATTTCAGAAGACTGTGGAGAGACACTAGAACAGAAGCAATAAGGAAAGAAACGGAAAGGCACAACCAAAAGCAGCTCCATCCTACAATTGTTCATGTTTATAATCAAGACACGCATGTTAGATGAAACCAAGTATTCTGGCAAGACAGTGTTAAACTAAAACATGAAAACAGAAATATTACTCACCTCCAGCAACTGAGCCCAAAGTGAACCTGTAAGCTGACTCTGCTACCTGGAGCCAGACAGGCCTGCCAAACTCTCCAAAAGATTGCTGTGTGAGGGGAAAAAAGGACAAAAAAAGCACTTGAGAATGTGCACAGGAAAACAAAGACATTTGTGAATGGGCTTTTATAATGGTACAGAAAGAATCTGATAAAAATTTGTAGCTTTATGTTATGGAGGAAAAAAAATAGTTACTATATAACTTGCATTATGCATAAAAAAATGAAGCACTTTTTTCAAATACTCCTTTCAGAGAATATCTTCCTTATATATTCCTAGTATAACTAAAACAACTATGGTCAAGAAAAAGCAAACAGAAACTCAAATCGACTTTGCCGCTTTCCATTCTGTTGCCTTTGAGTTTGTGCAGCATCTATCTCCCCCTTTTGGCTCAAATAAAACTCATTACCTCAAAAGGAATTCAGTATTTCACAGACAGCATCTATCAAGCATGGGATATATTTTAAGATTACGTATACATTAATACATAGCAAACCCATGACGTTTCATGTCTTCAAAACAGCAAAAAGTCAATTATTCACCAAAGTATTCTCCACAAGTCTTTTTCAGGCAGTTGCTGATTTACAGACAAAATGATGACCTCCCTCACTTCAATCACACACACTACTATAAATGTGTTAGTGTTCTAATTAAATATCGGCCTGCGCAGAAAATATTTGCAGAGACTCATATTATTAGATGGTTATTAGAAACAAGGTAACTGATAAGCAAGATGTAAGTGTTCACAAACTTGCACTACAAAGTATGGAACACGTGCCAAATTTTCTTCCAAACACAAACAAGGGGATTAGAGAAGAATTTGTTACTCAGTATAACTTTTCTAGGCCACATTACTGGCCGAGACATTAACTGTTAAATTCCATATTAAAGCAGATACTAAAACCCATCTCCCCAAAACAAACCTGTTTTTCTTAAAAGAACCCTGTGTCACTAGCAGATGTGCTCCTAACAGTACAGCTGGAATGTATACAGACCACAAACTGCTATGGAAGTATTTGCTCTGACACACACACCATAAATTCTTCACAAAGATTATCACAGGCACATTTCAAAGTTAACTCAGCAAGGCTACTTAACTATGCTAAGTTCAAGTTACTGAAGCTCTGAACAGTGAAATGCCCACAGAAAGACAGCAGGTACCTCAGGAAAGCTACTCTGTTTGGACTGATATTACACTGGATGTGCAAAAGCCTGTCTTTATCACATAATGTCACACTGTATGTACAAAATGTAGGACAAAAGCCTACAAGACTAAGACGTGATCATTATCTGTCATTACCTGTGATCATTACATGTGATAAAAACCATGAATTATACTTTATACAGTTTTTCCACAGAAGAAAAAGATACAGGTAACATCATTTGCTTCCACATGACATTTTCCTCTCCCAACAACAGCTTAACAGAGAAAAATTGAGAAATTCTAGGTAGCATCAAAATGATAATGTGCACATATGCGGATCAGCATATAAAAGCTTAAATTAAATGTATTGCCTTTACAAGCAATCAGAAGCAATAAATCTGATTAATGTCCTCACTATTCTCAAAACACTAAATTTTTCTATCTAAAAAAAAGTTCACAATAAAACAAAATAACTATACATGCACATAAAATACAAAGACAGTTCTTTTGATTGATGTAAATAAAAGACACACGCAATAATAATATCCCACAAAGGCTTAGAAGTGGGAATGGCTCTTCCTTCCACAAAAATTTTCTCCTGCTATAGCACAACTGCTTCTTTTTAGCTGTTTTCAGGTTATTCTTTCCCCAAGCTCCACACAGTTCTCATCAAAATTCAATCACAGAATCATTATATTCAGACATTAATCTTATTGAATACGTCATGGGACATTAAAAATCAAACTCTTTCTGAAGGAAATGTCACTTTTATATTACTAAATAAGTGTTCACAAAGTTTGCAGTTTACTTGTATGTTCAGATGGATATGTAAATGAATGTAATTAATGCTATAGCTTTCAAATCATGAATATTTATAAACAGAAAATTACTGTAGCTGTCAACCCCATAGGATATTCAGCTGCTAGGCTTTAAGAAAATCTCACACAATGAAAAAAATTGACAACAAAGTAAACATGGTTGAAAGCAGGCTGATTTCCATTTCCACCAAACCTACATAGAATGACTTTATGTAAAAATGTAGATTTTCCTTTAAGAAGGAATTTTAAAATCAAACACAAGTGATTACAGAGTTGGTTTCATTTTTCAGCGACAGCTGGACCTCTCTGAGACAATATTCCCTCTTCCAGGAAGGGATATCTTTCATTTTATCAGTACAGTTAAATAAAGTAATAGAAGGTTCACTTAGGAAAAGGTCTATTAAGACTGTTCCTTATAAATAAAAGAAAACGAAATTACTTTGCTTTCTGTTGTCCTCTCTTAACACAGAATGTAAACTAGAATGAAAATAGAATGTCTTACACCAGGAGTGTGAAAAGAGTATTTTCTGTTCTAGTGACGAGCAAAACTTTTATCAGTGAGCTCATTTTATAACAATGCCAAGTTACAAAGGTAATTCTGAAGCCTAAAATAAAACAAATCAGTATTTTGTCTATTCATAAAGGTGAATACAAAGACACTGATTAAAACCAAAGTTGGCAGTTATGAATGTACTTACAAAACTTCATCAGAACTATTTCTCATTAGTCTGGACAAACTTATACATATTTCTGTGTCAACCCATTCCATCATTCTTGTCATCAGGAGTCCACAGGAAGACTGTTACCACTAAGTAGGTTTTGAACACTTATTTCATTGGCTTACATGTCTAATCGCCCAAGGACAATAGGGCATAACATTAAGAACAGACCAGACACTGCATTTCAGACCAATTTGTTTGAAAGAGAACTGAATGATTAAATCCACCGGTAATAAAAGTAACCAAAATTCACTCAGTCCCATGTACGGAAGACTTGCTATATTCCATATAGGACAATTTTTCAATCATAGCAGTTGAACTTTCAAGATTTTCCTGTCATTAATACATATCCTAGATTTTGTAGTGGATATAACTGCTTAGAAGAACCTCTGCAATATGCATAAGAATTGAGCTGAGAAATAAAAAGTTTTATAAACATAAGCTTTCATTTTCAGACAGACTCATGGGACCCCCTCATCCACTGGAAAATACAGGACATTCATGCGGCAAATAAGGCATGGGTGATTTTTGTCACTACAGTGCTACTTTATTTCAGGCCACTCTGCAGCAGTACTATCTGTTGCTGGCATCACCAGGATAGTGAATCTGAAATTCACTTTATAGGAAACAATGTAGCTTGGAATGGCTGACAAAGGTATTGCTGCTATCTGCATGCCCTCCTGCCCCAACAGCCCAGATGGCCGAGCTACTTGCGAATCAGTTGCTGAATCACTGCAATTCGGGAGCAGCATTTTAACACAACTCATCACCACTGTCAGATTGCCATAAATGCTGAGCTGCAAGATGTGGCTGTTCAGCAATTGATTCCCAAGAAGCCCAGCTGTCTGCGTACCAAGCGAGGTGTGGGCAGCTGGTAGCAGAACCCAGACCAAGCCAGAATAACAGCCACTTGGGAATCAGGGCCCTAGGATGCTTTGATAGGCACCCCATGAACTCTTAACACAGACTGAAAGAGAGATTTGAAGTAGTTCAGACATTGTAATAAAATAGAAACTTCAGGATGAAAAATTACATTTATCTATTGAGTACACAAAGATGTATTTAGTCAGAACTATGCGATATGCTCACGCAAGATCTTAAGAATCTTTCCTTTGTACATTACAGGGGGAAAGGAATGCGGAAACATCCTTGGAGCAAAATGCACTGGTTCAGATGAATATTACTGTATTTTCATCTAAAGCTTACTCCAGAAGGTAGAGCTCTGTGGAATTAAAATTTCTCATTAAATTCTAACAGCAAAAATACACAAAAGATTGCTCATCAGAAACTTTTAAGACCAGATCCTATTTTTTGGTTTGTTTTGCATAATAAACACCAATGTGCAACTGGACTATGTACTTTTTGTTTATGCGACTATGTAATTCATCATGTATATATGTCTTCCTTTCCGAATCTGCTTGTAACTGTTTCAAGGTCAACCAGCTCCCCAAGACTTTCTTCTCAGGGCTGCCCTCAGTCCATTCTCCACCCAGCCTGTATTTGGTCTGTATTTGTGCCTTAGATTACCCTGACACACATTAGGCCAACCTAATATGACATCTAATACCTTGTTTTGATGCATAGTCAAGCCTGCCCAATTTCTATCCTAATAGCACTACACACAATATATTTCAGTTATTAGGAACCTATCGAAAGTGTATTATTCTTACTTTTCATATGCAAATATATGTAAACATTCACTTAACTTTAATGATTTTATTCTTTTTCTACCTACCTGCCTCTGGAGTTCTGCCAAGTTGTAAGGTAATGCACCTTCAGCCAGTGGTGCTATTCTCTCTATATCTGCCATAGTTAAGCGCCTTTACAAAGGACAGAGAAAAACAAATTGCTGGTATATAAACCAAACACAGTAAATACTGTATTCCTGGCCACATCCCACAGAATACATCTTGAGTTTAAAAAAAAACCACTTGTCACAGCTGAATGCACATCTAAGAAGTCTCCCATACCACAATAAAGAATGCTTGGAATTAGAAGGGCATTCTCATAGCTTGCAAGTGGAAATAAAGGGGTCCTGGATTATTCAGAAGCAAGTTCTTGATAACTAGTAACAAGGGATATACTACACAAATTAACCTATGTATTCCTAAATAAGATTTCACATGCGTTAAAGACCCATGCAAACCATCACCAATACTTAGAGTTAATAATACCAGTGTACTGTAGTCTTTCTGGACTACTGCAATGTATTTTTCTATTTTAAATGTTTACCTATAATATGACAACTAATAATTGTGTTTGCTATACACAATTCACTTACAAAACCCATGGATACATCAGTGAGTTTACATTGAATAAATTACTGGCAATGAAATACAATGGAACACAAAACTTTTCAAAATTAAGGTGAAAATTAGTAGCTTTCACACAGAAAACAACAAAGTAATTGTAAAATGCTAAGATTAATTACATTACCCAGTAACACTGTATAAATCAGCAAGCTGGTAGAGAATATCTATTTCTAGTGGTGTAATTTGTGCAAAGTGGATCGCAGAGTGGGTAAATTCCTCTGGATTCAAAAGAGAAAGAGAAATAATTGTGTTATTTGTCAAATTTCCTCTTTAAATGCTCACAAATAACTTCAATACTATCAAAATGAATCTCACCAAGGAGCAAAATCCATTATGCAAAAGGAAGAAAACATTTTTAGGAGAACATCTATCTCGAAACAGGCCTTTGCATCACAGAGCAAGTCTGACTCCACAACTGTGATTTAAGGTAAGAATTCATCAAAGACAACAAAAAACCTCTAATTAGCAAGCTTAATAAAACCACACCCACAATTTGTGACTCTTGTTTCTGAAGTTCTGCAAACCAGAATAGAACAGAATAATGATCCATTATTCACAGTTTTAAGGGCAACTGACTCATCTAATGCCATCATGTCCAGATTTCTCTCTCTGCTAGCTCTGAATGACCGCAAGCTTAGGTATTCATCTAGCCAAATTATACGACACATTCATAAATAATTGGCAAGCTGCAGTAAACAAGTCTGAGCAGTAAAAACACACTTCCTTTTTTTCCACAACACAAATCCAAGCAAGATGTATTTATGCATCTGCACCAAAAAAAATTGCTAGGCAATTTGTTAGCACAATTTGGAGGATGAGGACACACATTTTATGTTTTTCTTTAAGGACAAAGGTATGCAGAGCATATGAACTTAAGCCAAACAAAGACAGGAAGAAAAAAAAAAAAAAAAAAGGAACTTGGCATGCTTTTTACCACACACAGGCTTAGCTGGTCCTGTCCACACAGGTAATAAAATCAGTGATAAAATCTGTCATAAAATGACTACGAAAGCAACCCACTCATGACTGAAGCAAGACTGAAATATGGCAACTTTTCATACACACACAGATTACCTATGCCCTAACAGACATAAACTATATATAAAACCACTCAGGAAAGTAAGCACTAAGAAGTCATAAATAATTACAATTTTTCTAAAAAAGATTAATTATGAATAAAGTAACTAGAGCTAAAGCAACATGCGGATTACTGATGATGGATTTTCAAACTTAACCCATTCTATCACATTTCCTTTCTATTTCTAAGCAACCATGCATCCCTTTCCAGAAATTTTTCAATGAGTGGTAAAATACTGACTTGAAGTTAATCATTCAAACTAATCAGGCCAACAAAGCTCATGCCAGAGTCTCAATTCTTCTCCTCAATGAGCTAGCTAAAAATAATTACTAATCTGTGAGGATGAAAATCACTCTTTCAACACTTTTCATAGTAGCCCTAACCTTGCATACTACTGCAGCTTCCAACTTGCCTTAACTCATGTGCAATGCCACATTACAAATTGGACAGAACAAAAACATTAATAAAATGTAGGAAACATACTTTACCTTTTGTGACTTCAATATCTTTTCTTGTACCTGCTATATTACTGTAGATTTTCCTAACAAGATCCATGTTATTCAAAAGGGCATTAAATGCATTGAAGTAGGAGAAGCTGACCTGATGTGAAACAGTTCCACCAGCTACCTTTAGAAATAAGGAAACAATTAAAGATCTCTTTCCATTCCTGCAATTTCAAGATTTTTGATAAAAACATTAGGGCAGAATTGTTAGGATACTATTTTTTTTGTAAAAACATTAGGAAACAATCAGGAAATAATCATTTAAGTAGATAATTATTCAGTGTATCTGATACACATACTAAATGTGACACTATTTTTCTACTACTCTATTTCTAGTAGACAAATGCATATAAATGCTACTTCAGATAAAGGCACTAACTGACTTCTTGCATCACATACAGCAATGACTATTTCAAAGTCCAAAGTTAGTACATACTATAAATTTTACACAAGATGGTATGTTTTATTAGTCAGACAACACAAGATTTATAGGTAAAATAGTAAGATAAAAAGTTATTCCTTTATATTTTTTATAAATTTCATTCTTACATACTTTTAATACTATATATTGTTAGTTTATAATTTTACGTCATTACTTTACCTACAGATCTTGCCAAACTATCACAGCTGTAACCATTCTACCTCTAGAATCTACACACTGACTTTATGAATTCTGATCTGAAAAAGAATGTAAGAATACATAAAAAGACAAAACTGAAATTAGTCTCCACCTTTTGAGATGTCATACATTCAAATATAAAAATCAGATGCTTTTGTTTTAAATGAATGTTCTTTCTGTGCAAATACAGTTTGCCCTGCTTTAGTGAAAAGTCTAGTAAACTACTCAAACTGTTTCCAACATGTAAACCAGACTGCCAAACTTTTCCACTACTGCAACCAAGGAATGCTGCCATGTTTCACCCTGTCTGCTCTATTATGATGGTGACAATCTCTAGCACTAAGACAGTGATAAACAGGTAGGAGAAGACAAAGTGGGATAGAAGCAGTAACATCTTAAAACATCACAGCTATTAAATGCTGAATTCAAGGCACTTTTATTTACACTTACTGAAACTAAATTTTCTTCCACAAATGGAGTAAGCATATGTGAGCGAAGGGTAACCATAATGTCATTGAAGTCCAACCCAGTTATCATACCACTTTTATTCTTGTCCTTCAACACAAAGGCTTGTCTTGCATGTTCTAACTGCAGCTCCTAGAATGAACATTCAGAAACAGCAGGTTAGAACCAAGTTCTATAACTTAGCTGTTCACAAAAATCTCACTTATTTCAGATTCTTAACAAAATGCCTCAGTATGTCCATGCATGTAGACCACAGCACAAATGCAGTTTAAAATTAAATGCCAGCTCAAGTAAAATGAAAAGTCTGCAAACTGAGTTTAACCACAAATTCATTCCTCTGCCAAGGAAAAGCCCCAATTCAATGGTAAGGAAATACATGCTTTCTCTAAGTGATTTGAGAAATAAACTTCATATACCCATGCCCTGTCTGCTACCTGTTCCTTTATTAAATACTTAACTACTAGGGAAACATCTCATATTGATCTTAAAAGACTCAAAGTGAACTGATCTCCTACGCATCCAAGATGAAATATGACTGGGCTATTATAAAATAACTCATTGAAAAGTACTTGAAAATAAACAGCAGGACAGTGAAAATTATATAATATAGATTTAGAGTGCCCCCAACAACTACTTCCCATAATGTCAGAAATGATCATGCATTTTAGGCAATTTAAAACTCCCATACAATCTGTAAAAACCTTCATATGAAGCACACTGCAGTAACCTATCCTCAAGATAACAACGACAGTTGTGAATTCTATGTCCAGAAAAAGTTGTTTCCTTCTATTCAAGCAAACAAAAAGCACATTCAGCTGTCAGACTTCTAGAAGCAGCAAAAGTAATAACCATGCACTGACAGACAATAAGAAGAGGGCAAACTATCCAGCTTATATCACCTTCACAGTAATTTCTCAACTGCTATAACCTTAAGCTCAAGGTTTTCTAGATCAGGGTGCAACAAGCCTGCTATGATCCAAGTCCAAACCCCACAAGATAAATGAGAAACAAGAAACAACCTAAACTAAAATGAGGGACAAATATACAACTCTTGTATATATTGATACTACTACAGCCCATACTACCCTTCCTTACTAAGGGTTTTTAATATATGAAGACAGTAAAAAGTTACTGCATTTTACACAAGAGTATCTTGGAACAATAAACATGAAATCAAAACAGACATTTATCACTTTGTTCTGGGTTCGGTTCCACACAAAAAAGCCATTTGGCTTTTTCTGCACAGTATTCCAAATCTGTGCCTGGGATCACTTAAAATACGTAGTATAAAAGGCAGGACACGGTTTATTCCCTGAAAGTAGCATCAAGTTATACTGCAGCCTTGAAAGTCTGTGCCAAACTCCAGTATTTCAACTTACAATAGACTTCAGATCCTATCTAGTTAAGACATGTTTTTCTAGAATCTGCTCTAGATCCAGATATAGGTCAGTACAGGAAAGACATGGACCTGCTGGAGTGAGTCCAGAGGAAGGCCACAAAAATTATCACAGAGTTGGAACACCTCTCCTATGCAAACAGGCTAAGAAAGCTGGGTTTGCTCGGCCAGGAGAAGAGAAGGCTCTGGGAAGACATTATTAAGAGCTTTCAGTTCTGAAAGAGCACTTACAGGAAAGAGAGGAACAGACTTCTTAGTAGGACAAGAGGTAATGGCTTTAAACTAAAAGAGAGTAGATTCAGATCAGATATAAGGAAGAAAATTTTTACAGTGAGGGAGGTAAAACACTGGAAAAGGTTGCCCAGAGATGCTTCATCCCTGGAAACTTTTAAGGTCAGGTTGGACAGAGCTCTGAGAAACCTGATCTTGTTGAAGATGCCCCTTCTCATTGCAAGAGGGTTGAACTAGATGACCTTTAAAGGTCTCTTCCAACCCAAACTATCCTATGATTATATGATCTATTTTTACCCCGAACAATAAGGACAGATAATATTAAAGCACATCTATCACTCACTACTTCTAAGACATTAAGTACGAAAGTATTTTGTACAAAAGGCTAGCTCTGGAAGTGCATAATCTATTTTTCTTCAGGTCCACTAGACAGAAAACTGTAAGTTATATATAACTGCATGTTAATTTATGGAATTCAGTGCAACTACCAATAATTCTGCAAGCTCCTTTCCCATGAATTATAATGTACATTTCTCCTACTCTCCTTTATAACTGATGTCTTCCTTTAATTCCTCCTAGTATAATGTTCAATTCATTTTATATTTTTACTGTAACTTTTGACTTAGCACAAAGTCCAGTTCTAAGTGAAATCCTTTAAAGCCTGGTCCCTAGAGGGTGCTTCAGCAACATTTCAGGAAAGAGATAGGCTTCCTGCAATGTTGGCTGCATTTAAGATCAAACTCCCAACCATGCCAGTGAGAGGAAAAAAAAAAAGGTAAGTATGAGGATAAATACTAAAAGAAATGTTAAAGAAGCAGAAACATGTATAGGGGAGGTGATATGATTAATAAAAACTGGCTATACGTAGGACGCTATCTTTCTCTGGCAGAGGTTAGTTTTGCTATTGAATTCCCATGACAGAAAAAGCAGATCCTCAATCCATTTAAACACAATCAGTAAAATGTTTAATTTCATAAACAGTGTATTTAGTCCCATTCTTTTATAGGATGGTGTTCAAGTTAAGGCACAATGAGTACACACTGCTTACAGAACTGGTACGGAGAAATACCAGAATAAGCTCCAACTTTATAATTAAATTAGTGCAGTATTAGAAATGAAAATGAATTTCAATTCAGAAGAAGGTTAATAACTAACCTGAAGAAACTGAGTGAATTCTGAATAGTTAAGATGCTTCTTCCTGTTATGTCCAAAATGCAGTCGAATGAACTCACAGTCCCAGTTGAAGGGGATATGAAGATGAATAGTAGTTTGTTCAAATATTTCTTTGACATTTGCTTTGGGGAGGGAAAAACAACAAGTGAGCTTTGGGGCACAGTAAATCTACAAACATTCCAGGAAGGATACAAATGATATTTTAAGCAGCTGTTCAGGAAGTGGTTTAGTTTGTTAAGAATAATTGCTAACTGAACCTTTACAGACCTGTGTAAGAACACATTTTCAACACAATGTGATACTTTTTGTATTACTGCATAAAACCTTCGAGCGAGTATTTTATTTAGTTTTAATTAAGAAGCAATTTCCCTCATACATGACAAATAAGAATTATTTTACATTCTGATACAAAAATCAATAGTGGCTCTCTACTAGGAGTCAAATTAAGCCCTTTATCAAGAGCACGAATGCCTGCATTACAATCTCATGCAATATTTGTCATATTAAGTATGGTTTGATTGAACCTTGATTATTACAGTCACACTGACTGAATATGTCTATTGAAGATAGATATAAGAAATGACATCTAAAACATATCATTAACTCAGCAGAAAGCACCTTATTAGAAGCTTTTGATGAGGTCTTAGCAAAAAAATCAAATCCTATAAAACATAATTGGTAGTCTCAGTTATTAAAATGTTTTAAGATAAGTGAAGATAGAGATGCCCCCTTTTTAATGAAGCAAAGAAAAAACCTGTCATTTCAGAATATGAAATTCTTCATTTGTATACTGTACAACTGAAATCTCAATGCAGAATGTATTATCTGAATTTTGTCAAAAAATCCCATTTAAAAAAAAAACTCAACCCATGCATTATTTATACACAGTCCTGCCATGCTGTAAAACAAGCCTGCTTTATGTGCAGACTATCCAATCACATAAACAGTAAAACTGGATATCTATCCATACCTCGTGGACACTTTTCAGAATCTACCTCAAAGTACCTGAATTGATTAGGTTTTATCAACCAACCTAGAACCTGCTAATAACCAAATTAAACATCGCATTTGATAACTCCATCAAGAGCTATTTACTTGGAGTAAATGTGTTGCTTTCTCTATGCTAAAGGACTATTTGATTGATTCATTCTTTCAATTCTATAGTCATTCTAGATCAAACCCTGTCAAATCATCACATGGTTTTATCTATTCAGTGAGAAAAGGAAAGGACATGTTCAGAATAAATCCATCTCAGAACAAGGACATTCCAAGTAGGATTCCTTGGCTAGATCACCTGCTGCACGGTTAGTTTGAGATTACATATTTAAAGGGCAGATTATAGCTAGTGATTTAACTGTAATTTAACCTTTACTTAAAGGTCAAACATAGTCTATAGTAAAAAACCTGCAATTTAGAGTTTCCACTGCAAGGTATACTAAAGAAGTTATTTGGACAAATAAGCAACTTAAAAAACTACCCTGCTACTTGCAACTGTCTGTTTATATCTATTCACCAGTATTAATATGCAAGGTAAGGGTTAAGAAAAGGAGAGATAAAGCACTCAATACATAGTACTAAAATATTTTATTTTGCCATACTTCCTTTGAAAGTTTTGTCTATGATAGATATATTCATCACAGCTAGAGATCAAGGAACTAGGAGATGTAAACTTAAACTCCCCACCTACCACTGACTCACTGCAGCTTCTGACCAAGCTACCTAGAGCCTTCATGTACTACAAAAACAATGCAGCTCACTACTGAGCTAACAAAATGGCACTAAACTGTGAAGGCAACAGAACAGGCCTGCGTAACTGGATCTATTGGCTTGGCTGTTAAGGTAGAAACAGGGTGCCAACTAGTGACTACTTACACATCTGTAAAACTGTCTCTAATAAATGCTGAGTTCTCCTAATGAAAACTTAGTAAAGAACATGCTGAAGCAGCCAGAAAATTTAAATTGTACTTTTCAATTGTTTCCAATAATTGCTTCTTTAATCCTTCAAGAAAGGTTAAGTCTTCTTTATTATAAGAAAATGTTCCTACCTGCTCATATAGACAGATATTTTAATGATTTTTAATGAGACTTAAGCTCTCATCTTTTCATAATTCTCATGCAAGCATTCAAGCATATTCTACTTTAACAACCAAGAACTGGTTTATTACACTGCTAATCTTTTTCTTCTTAAAAACTATTACAATTAGTCATGAACACATCACATATCAAGATTCTTCAACACATAAAAACAACACTGGGAAATGAATTCATAAATTTAGATTTAACAGTTGAGTGTATTGAAACTTGAAAAATTCTAGTAGAGACTTATCACCTTTAATAAATTGTATCCAAATTAGCCTGTTGCTTCTCTAAAATTGAGGTGCCCTTTCCCTTTTTCTTCCAAGGGCAATAACTCACAATCAGTAATGTATACTGCACGTTTTAGAGTAGTCTGAGTTTAAGGACACGCTGTTGTATCTAATGCTTAATTAATTCCCTGTTGGCTTTGTTTATGAAGCATTTGGGGTACAGGAGCAAAAGCATAACACCTCTTGTGAACAACTGACACAGTTAAAACCGTTGAAACTCTAAATGCAATTTTCCAAAGCCATCCAGGATTCTAAAACATTGCTAGATAAACTCCAAAATTTACTTCTTCTACCCAAGAGTAGCAATGCTTTCTTCACAATATATCAAGAATACGTTTTTAACCCAATTTTGTTGGCTATTCTCTTACAGTAAAGGAAATAGCAATCTCCACAACAGCTCATGTGATAAGAAGCAGCAAACTGACAGTCACATTTCAGAAATCATATATAATGTGCCTATCACCTGCACTTCCACCACTCAGAATTATGATCAAATGTCTTATTTTTAATTTATTTTTCTCACAGCAGAAGCAAAGCACTGACAACAAAGAAAACAGGTAACATTCAGGTACAGATACTGGGGATTTTTTTGCGGTTTTTTATCTCCCTCAGTCAAAACCCAGTAATGTTTCCAAATTAAGATAAACTACAAAGTACTTCAAATTTCCAACAGGGCTCTTCTGCAGGAGGCAAACAGCAAATTATTTTTAAAGCCTTTCATTTTAGTCTGACATTCTACAGAATGCATTCATTGTCCCTGTCAATACATGTTGCTCATTTACTAATGTCTTTTCCTACTCTTTGCTCACCTTTCTGCAGTGGAACTCTTTCCTACTGAGCTGATAACTTTCTTTCCAGGCTTATAGCAATGCATTTTCTTCTCAGATAGGCATACAAGTCAGCAGCCTGATGATATACTCAACTTACCATCAGCCCCAGGAACAATAAACCTACTACTCTAAGTGCACTAGAACATTACCTCCAAGGCAACACATATTCTCTCAAGATTACTTCAGAATTTCCCCACCCAATCATTTTATACAAATTATAGACCCCTGGAGCAGCTATCTGCAGGCAGCACACACTTCACTGGCTCAACTGCCAAACACCGTTACCTATCAGGCTCAGAGAAACGATGTGAGAACAACATTTTTAGGAAATAATTTCAAAGAAGGCAGAAGAATACATTATAAGCACTATGATGTCGCGCTGGGTGGGGATGAGCTTGGTAGCCCAAGTGAGCCTTGAGGTGGCTATTACTTGCTTTGACTAATTGGCTCCTCAAGAAGCAGAGTGAAAACCTCACACAATTCAGTGCCACCAAGCTGTTAACAGAGTTTACCATTCCTTCTCACCAATGATGGAACATCAGTCATGCTTCTTAGAGACACAGAAATATAAATGTGATAGTTTTAAGTAGTAGCCCAAGTATGCTAAGGGTTCGTTGTTTAATAATTTGTGGGGTTCTTTTAAAATCTGTCTACTCAGTCATTTACAGTCCCACTTGTACATATTATGTCTTAACATACATAATGCATTTTAATATATCCTACGTTGCTACTTTTCCTTATTTCTGCTAACAGCAAATTTTACGTATTTTTCCTTTCAAGTATAAAACTTAAAATTACCATTAAAAGCAAAAAGACTGCTGCAACAGAAGTATATGAAGAGTGATTCAAATGCAAATAATTACTTTGACAAAACGCAAATTGAGGAATGGCAGGGAAAAGCCAGTAAGCTGAACTAGAAATAGTTACATTGTATTTCTACCCTTATTTTAAAAGGATTAGTGATTCTGTTTAAGGCTAATATTAGTGACACCTATAACAACAGATTGTCACTATATATAATTTTAATGTGGAGTTCCCCTTTTTTGTTCCCTCTTGCTGAAGGACAGTTTTGAACTGTTACTACAAAAAAATAAGGGGCTACCATACTGTGCTGCTCACAAGCTTTTAAAACTGTGCTTTAAACCTGAAAGCATCATAAAATAGGAAAGAAAAAAACAGAAACAAACAAACAAACCAACCCAACAGAAACATGAAGACAAAAGAAAGTCATAACATACAGTGATGTTTCCTACATTATCTGCATGTGTTAAGCAAAAGACATTTTGAGAACAGGAAACTAACATATGGCTACCAGGAAGCCAAGAAAAATAGCAGTTCTAGTTTACAGCACACTTGATCAAAACATGGTGTTTTTCTTACATTCTCAGGTCTATAGCCATATGGTTATGAGGGTTTTTCTGCTTACATGTTAAAAGATTTCCAGCATTTACAGTTGCAAACAGTATTTTATAAAACAGATCTCTTAAGATTAAATAAAAATCCTAGCATTTTCAATCCAATTGCTCTTTCAGAAATGGTGGAAGTGAGTACTAGGAGTGATCTGCATTTCCTCAAAAATAACACTCAATAGCAAAGAACTGTAACAACGTATATTCAACTTCTTTCTCTTGTTCTCACTCGCCTTCTTCCAGTGTTCTCAAATTCTATCTGCTGATTAAGGGAAATCTGAACTTTTTATCCCATATTCAAATTTGTTGAAGAAAATAGATGGACAAGATTTCAGTATTGCTGTATTCTCAATTTCCGAAATTATTACACTGATGTTTATTATTTCAGTTCACCAGTATCACAGTAATTTTCACATTAGTTGCACTACCAGGCATTCAATACCCTTACTCCCTCCAGTGCCTTTAAAGAAAAGGCCATTATACTCTGCAAAATATTTTTAATGAGATTTTGAGCTGCAGGATGTTTTTAAAAACCTTGTGTTCAGCTCCATAAATATTTTCCCATTATGTCCAAAATTATATAAAAAACCTGAATACAGAAGAATCCTGAACATGAAGGCAGTAAAATTGGTTTCTAAGTCTCATTATTTTATCTTTATCTTTCTAACCATACCAGCATGGGTATTTAACTAAAAAAGTGTCTCTTAAACTCTCCAGTCCCTCAGAGAATGGCTTTCTTTCTGGTGACTCTACAAAGAAGAACAGCTGGAAAAAGCCTTGAAATTGTTCATTCCAATTAAAAGTGATACAGTCCAGATCACTGCATGGCTTGCCAAAGGGATAAATTACAAAGAATCTTTTTACTTCCAGTTGGACACCCTATTTTTGAGAGAAGTTTCAGTGATAGTCACACACATTTCAATTTTAGCCACAATAAGGACTATCTGCTTCCACAATGTAGCACATAAAATAGCTTGAGCACATTTAATATTCACGTTTGCTTTAACCTGACTTCAGGTCAGAAGACCTGCAAGAATAGCAATAAACAGAAGTCTTCTTAGTACCACAGCACTAATTTTATCTATGGTTTTTAAATATTTCATTCATGCTAGGCAATTTTGCCAGTCACATCCAATGATCAAAAAAGCAAACCAGCTGTCAGTCTTCTCTGGCTACAGATAGCAACCCATAACAAGAAAGACAATTCATGAAAAATGAAACAAACACAAACAAACTAACCAAACAACAACAACAAAACCACTTTTCTTTATCAGCTTTAGCTTTTAAATATTTTATGGTTAAAGAATATTGTAAAGGCTCATCAGCAATATATTTCCCATAAAATATTCACCTAGGAATAATTTATGAAGTAGTACAAGCATTTGATCAGGAAAACAAATGTTTTTTTTCCTATTTCTCCATGACTTAACAGTCATTTAAAATACACTGTCACTTTCATCAATGGGTTATTGAAGTAGTCATTTCATTACTTTTTGTTCACCAAGCTAACATCAAGTCTAGTGCAGCTGAAACACATAGAGTGCTGAGCATGCTGTACAGTTTACTCATACAAAGTAGTTCCAATTTCATGCTTTTGCAATGGACCTACTGCATGAATATCACAGCATACTATCTGCACATTTATGGCAGTCATTCATACAGGATTTCTGGATGTCCAAAACTCATGGAAAAATGTCTCAAAGGAGTGAGAAAGTAGGTGACATTAAAGTGACAGAAGGCTTCCTGTTTCAACAATTCCAATTAACATATGATATGGCACAGACACTAATTAGCGTAGCATAGCTGACAAGTATTTCTACTGATAATTTTCTAAAGAATAGTAAACTTTTTGTCTTCTTCCATTTTTCAACTCAGAAGTTCTTTATAATACAATTTAGTACTCATTGAAGAGTTAGAAGCTAAACTTTTTAAGACAAGTGGCAGTCTGAGGTTCAAGAGGACTGCAAGAAGATAAACTGCAAAAGTATGGTCTGAGCCCACGTCAGTAAATAAATCCTAAAAAGGAGATTTGAATCCAACAGAGCACCTCGCTTTCAAATACAGAGACAGTTCCAAAAATCAACAAATATACTGAACTTTCACTGGATAACTGAAAATCTTAGTAGGTCAGGATATCCTTCAAAAATGCTACACAGTCATACCCAGATGATTTTGAGACATTATCTCACATCCAGCAAGGCCAGTGTTGGGTTGAAGTTACTGGCCTGACAGACCCAAGTTGGTTCTGTGATCCACTCTCCAGCACTTCCACCTTCTGCTCCAGATGCACAGTGCAGAAAAACCTCAGTAAAACCATGTAACTTCTGCCAAGACTTACTGGCTTGAGTTAGCTTTGGAACCAATGCAATCACATCCACATAGCACTGTATCCGAGCTAGATACATCTTGCCTCATGTTTGCTCTCATAGCCAACATAGTTTATCTGCAGACTGGACACACTGCACACTCATAAAAGAGACATGATTTGTCTGACAGCAATTCTTACACCAATTGGCTAAACTCACTTCAGTGAATTTCTAGTAATTTATTAAAACTTTTAAGACCTAGTTTTATATATTCTTATTTTTACATGAAACTAAACTCTGTGCTCTTCTGTTGATGTGGCATGAAAATGAAAGAGTGCAGGACTCGCAAAACAGCCTCTGTAGGTGACAAGACTGACTTAGGAATTCATTGCAGAGTTACCAAAATCTGAACATGTCATATATTATCATTCACATTTTTCCCACATGCATTAATATGCATGATATGCCTATGAAGTAAAAATAAATAGGCCATGTTACAAACAATAACAAAAAAGCAGCAGTAAATGTGAGAATTGTAGCACAAAAATAAGTACCACTAATATATTATAACATACTATTGAATAAAATAATAATTGCAATATGATCATTTAAACTCAGGAAACCAATAGTAAATTTCAAGTTTCTCTCAGAGTTTCCTATTCAAGACTTATCAACATTATTAAAAAAAAAAAAAATCAGTGATGAAGATATTGAAAAAAAATATGTAATTTTCTGGTTTACAATTTCTCGTTTGTGTTGTACTTTTAGCCTTTAATATAACAATGTGCTCATAAAAAATAACAATCCTCAGTCTGATTGAGGAATCCCAATACAATCTGAAATTACCTTTTGTTCATTTACAGAACCAGCTATTTCAAGTCTTTTCATGAGAGCTATGAAGTATATATCATCGTTTTGTGACATTATTAAATATACCATCATTAACATGGACATAATGATTGCAATAGTTTGTCTACTTCCTAATGACTGCATTTACTAACTTAACTTCACTTAAGTTCCGAGTTTCTTTTCAAGACGAGGTATATTCATATTGCTCAGTATTTGACGCTTCAGTTAATGATGTAATTTAACAAACATCAGAAGTCAAGCAGTTTGTTTCCATAAAAAGACCCTTGCTTCCTTTATTTTTTTTATTCCCAACAAGTTGCAACAATTTCCATAAGAATGAAACAGTACAAATGGCAAGTCGTTACAAATCCAAGCACAATTTGTGTTCTCTCTATTGAGAGCTTTATTCTTTTGGATAGAAATAACATGTAATTCTTATTCCACTTCATTAAAATTTGTAGCATTGGCTTTTCTAATTTTCATAAATATATGAAATTTTAAAAATAAAACCTAGTCCTCCTAGGACTTCAATGCTACTAACAGTTACTTAGCAACATCATAGAGCAGTATAGTTAGCCTGAAGAATTTTGTCCAATTACTAGTTTATGTGATTAAGGAAAGAAAAAAAAGGTAACAAAACTTAAAGGCCATATTTTCTTCCTAATTCTTCAAATACATGATCTAGTTGGAAGTTAACACTCATAACCTTAAAGATTTACTCCTCAAGAAAAGGAATACTAAACTAGATTCAAAAGATTAAACCTCCTTCATTCCTATATAGAGCTCGTATTGTATCTAATGATAATTCTGCAAAGAAGAATGGAGATCCAGTACGTATTTTTAAAATCCCTCAGCACTGAAGGAGCTCAAAGTCTACAACATACAAATTCACTTAGAATGACAATAAACAAAACAGCATTGTTAAAACTACTTCAGAAACATGAAGAGTCTTGATTCAGGAAGACAGAGCAAAACAGGTTTTGTTTCTGTGTATTTCTTAGGCTTGTATCACTTGAAAGAAAAAAAAGTTTTATTCTTGAAAAATCTTAGCCAGCCAGTACAGTACAGCACAATATGTATTGCTATGTACCAATGGTCCTGAACCACTATTAAGATTTATACTATTATTATCAGTTTCTTAAACTGTTTTTCTTTATTCTTACCAAATGTTACTTCTCCATTGCCAGTCTTGTCAAACAACTGAAAAGCAACAATGTATATTGCATCTGGAGTACACAAAACAGATTCAAATGCCAAAAACTCTTGAAAGGAAATCAACCTATGAAGTAAAATACAGAAGTTAAAAAGATATAAAAAAATTATTCACAATACCAATGATATTTTGTGCCTGATGCTCTAGAAAATGATGTGATCCAATTATTAAAATTCTAACATGAAAATGTTAAGACTCTACAAAATACACAAAATACAAGCAATTCTGAGTACATACCTACAATGTATTGCCTTGTAACTATAAATGTAAGCAGACAGCACTTAAAAATTAATGTGTAAAAACCCCACAGAAATTCTACCACCATGAAATTTACAGGGCTGTCATTATCTTAATTTATGTATCTATTTCTGCTAAGAAAGAAAAGATAGTTTAATGTAAGTATAAGAATATACTACACAATATATGTGTTTTCTTAAAACAACATATAAATAAAAAACAGGTTCAGAAGTTATACTTTACTATGAATATAGAAAAAATATAACACTTCAAATATAACATGAACCACAAAGCCATGTACTTGAGGCCAAGAAAGAAAGAAACTATAAAAACATTTGGACATAGGGACAGTTAGACATGACCAAGGCAGGGAAGGATTTGAGTGTAAGCAGATCTCAAGATTCTGAGCTGTGTATGCACAACAGTCACCATACAGAAAAATGCAACTCAGGATCCATTAGGAAAGCTGTTTCTGTGCTAGATAAGGAAGCAGCAGTATCCCCAGGTAAGGTTCCCACAATGTCTCTGGAACGCTGTTTTGTGTTCCAACACATAAAAACTCGGACTTGAATGTATGTACAGGTAACTTATTAGGATAATCATAACTAACTTTTCTAGGAGAACTCATTCTGACTAAATAGAAAAAACATTTTAAGGAATCCCTAGTCCTCCATAAACTGCAAGGAAGTTAGAAGGGATCCTAATGCTGTATGTAAGAATAGCGGAAGAAAGATAAGTCCTCAGCCAGGAGAAGATAAAGGCTAATGTTGACACATTAACAACATTACATATCCATAAAGATATTCAGAGCAGGCATATACATCCTGTCCAGAATACTGCAAGAAAAAGCTGCAGGTTTTAGCACCAAACTTGGTTTATTGGAACCAGTGTGTGTTTTCATTGTAAAAATAGGGTACTCAGCTGGAAGACTTAGAATATTCCATCCAGTTACAACTCCCTTAGCTCAGTTTACAGAAATAAATGATGGCATATCTATCTTAGTATCAAATAAATTATCAATGGGAATGCAAATTATAATTGCATTTTATAAACTAAAAAAAGAAATTATTTCATTAGATACTGTTAAAGCATAGAGTATCATTGTATATTGTACATTTTCCTAGAAAATGTACATAATTGATCTGAATTTAGTACTCTTCATAGAGGATCATTAGCACATAGTGACTACTTCACACATACACTGCTTACTGCTAAAGAGCAAAGTACAAATTCTGTTACCTACGCGGGAGGAGGGGAAGTGATGGAACTGAAAAATCAAGCCACATTATCCATTAGTTTATCTAGTGTTTCTCTGTCAGAGTGCACATAAAGCAGAATTACGATACTCTAAATGAGGTTACATATGTCAACATTCTTGCATATAAGCATTATACAGAAAATACAGGAAAAAATGTAGTGATTTTCAAAGGAATTAAGATATGGCAAATACAGAATTGTGATACTAATTTGTCCCACTTTAGCCACAAAAAACAGAGAAGTGAGAATAGTTCTTCAGATGTAAAGTCAATTTCATCCAAAGGATGATAATGATAAATAAGGGTTTAGTATCAAAGAAACAGAACATCCTTTTAAAATAATGGGAAATACTATCATTTCAAAATATACCTCACATACAAGCAAAAACCTGACATACAAATTAATTCCTAAGCAGGAAGCTTTATAACTGACAGAATCAAGTGACGATCTCTGCAGAATGCATTCGTAGAAGCCTGAACCTGAAAGAAGCCGTCTTCAGAGGACTCACTTTAACAGTGCCTACAGCAAAAGGAGACAAGACACATTCAATTTCCTTTCCATGTATTCAACTTGCAATGCCTAAGAGCAGGAATATCCCCTGTGATCCTCCATTATCCATTAGGACGGAGATAACAGGAGCTGGATTAAACAGAATGATAGAGCTTCCCACCCAATTGCTACTCAAGTATCATTCAGTGAACCCGCTGCGTTACAGAGTCCATAACAATATCAAATCACTCACCTTGTATTTTATCTGTAACATTTTTTTTAATTTCCTTTCCTCTTACTTCTTCTGTACCGTTACCTTTCAAAAGCACACAAAGCAAGCCATGTGTTTACAATTCTTCTATATCTTTCTTTTTTCCTGCTACAACTCTGTTCTCTTTTTTTACCCCACACAACTTTCAGACATTAAGTATAGCTCTGTTGTGACTCTCCAGTATGTGAAACATCAACTCTTTTTTCAGGACTTAGCTTAAGACCTGATTTCCAAATGTTGAGAATGATATGCTGAAAAAAAATAAAAAAAAAAAAAAAAAAAAAAAAAAAAGAAGTACCTAGAAACAATTAAAATAAAGAATTTGGAATGACTATTGTGAAATTTTGAAGGTTTGAAAGAAGAAAATCTTTGATTATAGAACTGCAATACCTACTAATGTAAATTGACTTACGTAATTGGGAAGCTGGGTTTGGCACACATATGTAAGTACACTATTCAGAGAGGATATTTATCCTAATTTCAAAACTAGAGCTCGCAGTCTAAAGACATGAGAATGCTTACAGCATCAGCAAAACCCTGTTGTAGCCAGACAGCAGACAAAGCAGTTTAGGCAAAATTCTAGTTTAGAGCTTATCACATTAATTCCTCAGAACATGCTTTTGTAACAATGAGGAATAACCACTTTGAAAGTGAAGAGTCATTTGTTTTAAGAACTACCTTACAGAGTTCCACTAAGGCAAACCAGTCTTGTACTGTTGTAACAGGAGAAGGTAATAGTACTCTGGAACAGTTATGTAAGGATCAAGTTACCACCAGAAAAAAAAAAAAAAGAGAGAAAAACCAAACATTTTTTAAATATATGCCTACAGACAGCTCCAAAATAGTTTTTTTGTTTCCTAAAGTACCAAACTTAAATGTAAATGAAATAAAAAAACAAACAAACAGACCAACAAAGAAAAGTTACCAGGAACACTTTGAGTATTTATTTGAAGGGCAAGCAAGGCTAAGAGAATATGATAGCAGATACAGGAATGAAATTTTGTAACAGAACCCATGGCTTCTCAATGACTTACTGTCTGATGTTGGGCTATCATTTAATTTAGAATGTGTGTATGGAATAGGAGTACTGGTACTTCCTTGGACTTCATAAAGTAAGTTAAAGTCCTTGGAAACATGTAATGCATTATGGAATTCAGTTGAAGATTACCATAATTATTCATGCTACAGATTAAACTCTGTATGGATGACATAGAGTCTGGATTTTGATATATCACAACTCACTGCAAAAGGAAGAATGCAAATGTAAAAGTAAATAAATCAATGATGATGATGGGGGTATAACAAATTCTTCACATGAAATACAGGTTAGAGACAAATACATATTAAAACATTTAGGAAAATAAATTTCAGACAAGTATTCAAACAGACAAACATTTTGAACTGCAGAACATATGGTAATAATTCCCTTTCCCACTGTTCCAATTCAGAATGAAATAAGCACACTTACCCATGTTTGATTATCTCACTTCAAATATTACTCATATTTAAACATAAGAAAACAACAAAAACAAACAAACAAACTTATATTCACAGGGAAAGCAATGAAAAAGTGATGCCTCAACGTAAGTTCTGTTGCAATAAAACAAATCATTGATTTCTTACTGTAAAAAACATTTTCTGAAGAAATGCACACCATAAAAGATAACCAACATATTTCAGAGAAGCAAGGTACTCAACATGTTGGTTTACTAGTAATCAATTAGACTATTATTTCAATAGATACATATAAAATAGCCTTTTCAATCCATAAGAATACAACAAACTGCAGCCATGTATTGCAACCAGAGACAAGGTCATATGTATGAAATGTATTAGGAAAATGCTGCAGTTTTATATAAAAAAATAATCATGCAACTTGACATCAAACAGGAGATCTTACATTTGTTATTAAGTGTAAAATACATGCATAATATACAATTTAATTTGTAAAGCACAAGCTTCTCAGGATACTATGCCAACTACTAGAATATTCTAAAGCAGAATGCAGGAAAACAAGAACATTTAAGTGATGTCAAAGGCCAGATTTAGGCTCACAAATCCATGGTTGTTGAGGGGCTTTCAATTTAAGACCAGTCACACTTACGTATTTACAAAGGTATACTATTTTAACATCAGCTTTCTCTCTCTTCTCTACAAAATAACCACTCCCTTCTCTATTCTTTACCTGTTCTCTCACCCATCTTAACCTCATCTTAACAATGTCCACTTTCCTACTACAGTCTAAGACCAAAAGTAGAAGCCTATATCGAGCAAGAGAAAAGATTCTTTGGAAGACAAGCAAATTAAGAGGGTACTACCTCAGAGAAGCAGACATTCTGTAAAGTAGTTTCAGAGAACTGTCTACTAGCAAGTAATATCATCTGCAAGCAGAGTTGGGAAAACTTTATATGGTGTGACCTTCTTTTGATTAGACAAATGCCTTCTTCCTTCTTAGAGTCATTAGGGTTTCTCTTTCCTAATAGCCAGCACTTTAAAAATAAAGAGTGCAGTGGTTTGATTTGAATGAACACTACAGAAATAAGAAAGCTTTTCCATATTTCCACACTCCATTACAGCTACTGAAGGCTCTACATAGTACCTAATCATGGACCTGAATATAGAGAAAAGAACTTTTTCAAGGCAAGCATACTATATTAGACTTATTTGGAGTTCAACTTCCTCTGCATTTGTAGTAATGGTTAAAACTCCATTAAAACAAATTCTAATTTAAAAAAATGCATATTAAACACTGTATTTTTTCCCAATTTCCACAAATTTATAGTCTACTGTACTTGAAAAAAAGCTTACTATCTAAATTATCTTAAAGTGTAATAAAATCTATAATCTATTTTGGAAGATGAAATTATCAAACTCTTTCATTCTCACATTTACCAGTGCATTACAAGCTTATAATGGAAAGCAAAATTCTCACCCATCCTTAGTTTGATCTGCCACTCCAGCCAACAGCTGCACTGTTTTAGGATTGTAACGAGGATCCGTATGAAGCCCTAGATATTTTTGCACAAAATCTTCTGGGGTCATGTAATGCTCACCATCTTGCTCAACACTGGCATACTGGAGTGAAAATAAAAAATAAAACCACACAAATATTAACCTATTTAGATGCTAATTAGCAGTGATTACTGAACTAATATCTTTACTGAATATCCCTGAAATTTATGCACAATTGTCTGTACATAACTGGTCTGAAATTAAAGGGCTATATCACTATATTAGTTGCATAATAGTAATGCAACTAATAGTAATAACTAATAGTATTAGTTGCATAAATATTCATATAATTACTATATTAGTTGCATACCATCAACAATCAGATTATCCTCATAGATGTGCTCACATAGTGACCAATATCTTCTAATAAAAAAGAAAATTACAAGTTTTCAGAAACTATTGCACAAATTTATAAATACTGCAGCAATGCTGTTTATAAATATTGCAGCTTTCCATTTGCAGAGACACTATCAAAACACAGCACAAACATTTTCTTACAATTTCTAGTGGCAGGTATCTTCTGAATAGTTGTTCCTGATCTTTACTGTAATTAGTTTGGAAAATACATACTATTTGTTTTTTCTTTCTGTGAATTTACAGATTATTTTTTATCCTGAAACTAATAGTTTTGACATTTTTTAAAGTAAACATTCACACTCACAGAGACAAAAAGGACTTCAGTCAAATGTTTTAATTTGATTATGAATTTTAATTCTATTAACAATGAATTTCAAATAAAAAACATAGGCAAATTTTAAATTCTAGGATTATTAATCAAATTAACTAAAAATAAAATAACCAAGTACCTCTTTACTACTTGTACACCAAGACCACTGCCATATGTCTGTATCAGTATTCTTACTGATCTCTTTTCTGTTTCAAGCCATTAATCGCTGTTTTTATAGGTCAACATTTAATTTAAAGTGAACTTTTTACCATAAAGTAAATTCTACGCTCTCAGCTGTCCAGTTACACTAGGCAATACCAGTCTTGAACAAAGAATATGAAGAGGCAGGAGTATAAAGCATCGCAAGTGATAAATGAAAGCAAATGCATTAGGGAACTTCAAGCCCCCTCAGATCTTGTTTACAGGAGCACAGTAGCAGGGAAAATATCTCACAGTTTGTTTGACAGGAAATAAAGCCTATGTTTTCAGATTGCAAAGTTAAACTGTTTGCATCCTGAAACACAGGACAGTAGCTCACAAGAGACCCCTAGTTCCCTAAACTACTATGACCCAATTCAGTTTAATGACTGAGTTTGTTTCTCAGCATTTTTGCTCACAAAACCTGTAAACAAGTTTACTTAATAGCTTAAAATCTATCTCTTCTATTCACTTTCTACTGTACAGTCTACTTGTACACATGATTAAGATGCAGACTTTCAAACACACAAGTAGAAAGGCTTTCATTCTGAGAAAGTTAAGTTGTAAAACTACTCAGGTGTTTCATTAGAATTGTGATTTGCAAGGAAAGTAATGGTTCTTAATCTATCTGTAAAAATGCAATTTGCCTTTCCAGGTTTTAGTCATTAAAAGATGACTATATAAGCATTCTCTGCAGAAAAAGAAATGGTAATGTCCCCCAAGACATAAAGTGCAACATCTCTCCCAGTGAATTCAAGCTTAATTTGTACCTTTTCCGCTATATACCACAGTATCTTGATTCAGTTGACACAGCCTTATGTGAAAGAGTAACAAAATAGGCCCTTACTCTGACAGGGACCCACAGGAAGTAGAATATTAACAGAAGACCTATACACACAGGACAGTTTTCAGTGTAAAAGAGCTTGCATTAACAGCTGCTTATGCATCTCCCCTGCCTCTTCCACAATAGCAGCCCCTCACATCACCTCATCACCTCTACCTCTTTCACCCTATATCTGTGATGACAGCTATTTGCAAGACTGCACTGTAAATAAGATTACTGAGCTAACTGAAAAGCAAAAAAGAGTGTTCCCACAAAAATAGGAACACAAAGCACTGGACAGGATCCTTTAACTTCCCACTGCTGCTGAAGTAACAATATAATGCAACTGTGGCTTCACTGAATCAACTTAGAAAGAGTCTCAATTGTATATGCAAGTGACTAAAAAAATGCCTTATGAAGCACAATTCTGCTGCAAGATATGCAGCCCAAAGCAAGTCTTATGTATGAAGGACCATTAAACACGCAGAGATTTGAGCATATCTTCAAGTATAGTGCATAACAAAGTCAAAATCTAAACATCTTTTCCTCAGACACCAATTTGTCTGATTTTATTACAAAAAGTGATTCCTTTTTTTTTTAAACAATAAAAACTGTATGGAAGAAGTTTTGTTAGAAAATTTTTGAGACAAAATAATTAACTGACAGACACATTGAGGTCCATATGTGAAGGTCATGGTATTTTGAAAGAGCTTGGCAGCAAGCCAATAAATTAAGACCTGACAAAGCAGCTTGGTATGTATTTACATTTGTCCTCAAGTGACCCTTTCACCATACAACTTCAGTCAAGAACCTTTTAGCACAAAGTAGGCAATTGAAAATTATATATTGATTTGCATATAAAACAGAACACATAAATTAAATCTGTATTTTCCTCAGTCTTGAACTGTATTACCTTATAACACAAAATTCTTACTGCACATTTAAGCACTTGATGAATTTGCATCCTTTTTTTAAGCATCATTACATAGCATGAACACATAAGTTCCTTATTGTAGTTGTATAATACAGTGCTAGGCATTGCCACACTTTCAGAAATTATATTTTCTTTTGAAAACTTGGGTAGCTTTCAATGTATCAGAGGTTTCTATCACAATGAATATATCTTGGCAGAGGAGAAAAAAGTTCCAAAATAAGAGACTTTCGGGCCCTCTTAATATGTTTTGTTTTGGTTTTTAATTAAGGTATGAGCAAGCAGGGTGGGCAGCTTCCTGTATTAAAATTGGAAATTTGTTTTTGTTTCTTTTTCCACCTTGCTGGAACAACAGGTTCCACTTGCACTCGGCAGTCAGCCAATAATTCAACTAAATACCCCAAGGGCTGAGTGTCTTGCCTAAGAAAAAAGAATGAAGAGATCTGATAACTGTTGTTCTACATAACTCTTTTATCCTTCAGTGAATTTCTGTTTTGTTGTTTTATGATTACTACTGAAATCAGTGGTTAGCAAACACCTGAGAGGTAATTTGATGGTGCACAAGCATGAAATCTCAATGCCTGCATTTCATAGTTACAGGATTACATAGAAATAATTGCACATCTCTTTTAATACAATACAAAGTTACTATTTTAACAGTTTAAAATAATAAAACAAAATATATAGCAAGCTTCAGAAATTCTAAGAGAGAGGTATATATCAAGCATCCAGCGAGATACAACTTAAACTGGATGGATGGACAGGGGACACATACACTCTCTATGAATAAGGCAGATGACAAGGAGGCCTCAGAGTTCACATCTTCCCTTCGCCCATTTCCAAGGGAAGCCAAATTTAGGAAGGAATGCATGACCTTTAACTGAAGCTCACAGAACAGGCCAGTGCGCTAAGCAGAGTACCATGTATCTGACCCCTGATGTGTGCAACACTAGCACTATTTCTTAACAAGACTTGCTACAACTTAAGTCTTGGAAAGAGCAGGTTCTCCTGATATTTTTTTAAAGTTTGCAACTAAGTTTCCTTGCTATCAAACAAAAACCACAATTTCAAACTCAATTATAATCAAATATAATCCAAAAGAAATGTAAACTCTCCTTCTATTACAGAGGTATCTGTGCAGATTCTCTTCATCTCCTGCAAATCTGAAACACTCAAGAGGAAACAGGAGAGCTTCCCTATTTTTCATTCCTCAAAGCACAAAACAATCCACAACTTGATTTGCGTATTTCTTTGAAGATTACAAGATAGCCATGGAGAAGACCAAAAAGCTGTTTTAAAAACCAGACCGCCTGCTTTTTATGTCAAAATTTCAAGATCCAATGTTCTTCCTCTACACTTTTTCTCGTGTGTCCAAAATCAAGGACTTCAAACAATTACCTATTTCTAGAAGCAAGCACTTCTACTGCCTGGAAGTCAAGATTCATAAAGAGCCTACATTTTCAAGAATAGAGTATTCTGGCATCGTGTTTCACTTTTTGCAATCATGCAGAAGTATCTTAAAGAAAGTTGGGAAAGAGTTGTGATGTTCTAGAACTACACATTCTAAAATACATATTTTTAAAACCACATTTTCATGATTCTTATTTTCTTAACATACTCTGCTGTATTCTTTACATACAAAAGCTAAATGTCACATCAACAATAAATGTACCTGTAGTTTAAGATTTTTTTACTAGAAGCTAAATGCTGTGCTTTCACTGCTTGATTCCAACATTCCAAGTTCTAGCACACCAGCGATGTTACCAGTGTAATCCATTATGCAAAACCAAAAATTCACCAAAATAATGGTCGTGATAGAACTTCTCTCAGGCAAAAAGGTGTCTCTGTCTACTGATCATGTGTGTAAACTGTTGAATAGTATGGCAGGACCAAAAGATACATGTCAAAAATTAAATAATAGATTTTATTAATTAACTATTAATACTTCATTTTAAATTCTGTCCTTTTTCATTGAGGAAAGCTTCTTGAACATACTGTGTAATGCGGGGCGGGAGGGAAGGTATTTTAGTATTTTTGGAATATATTACTCTTGGACCTAAAACAATTGTTCTTATTCCATCCATCTAATTCGAACCTTATTAGGAAAGTTTAGGATTGACTGGATTTTCCTTTCAGACTGTGCTTAAATGTTATCAAGGAGAAGGGAAAAAGCTTCATGTTGCTATTTACATATGTTAATTCTAAGGCATGCAAGCGATAACATGATGAAATATGTAAACTAATTTTAAGTTCTAAAACTGTCACAAGTTGTCCTTCCATTTGTAAGAGGAACACTTATAAACACAAACCATACAGCCATGGAAAAAGGATTTCTTAGAATCTCGCAAAAGTATATTTTTGTTTTTAAAAAAGAGTCCTTGGTTACAGTTATAATTTGTTGCTTTACAGGAAATTAGAAAATATTTCAGGAAATTATTTACAATTAGCATTTGGTAATGGTTAATCGTGATTTGTGTCAGGAGCAGTTTCTCCTCAACACCTCATGGCCCTTTCAACACACTGTACCTGCAAAGTGAACTTTCAAGTGTCCCACAAGCATGACATGTGTATGATGCAGCGGCAAACAGCTGAAAGGGCAAAAAACTAAATGACTGTCAATCAAACAACATCAGACAGCTCTTTTTACCTGCAAAAAAAGACTTCGTAGTTCAGCAGGATCGGCTCTTTTGGTTGATTGCACCTGTGGGGACAGGAAATTAATGCTCCGCTAGCCGGGATACTGACCGAGCGCAGATAAAAGCCACCGTGCGCACTGATAAGGGCAGTAATACAGCCCCCTTATCTAGCCGACAGGGCGAACCGCAAACATGACCTCTCGGCGCACACTGCGCGGCTCCGCTGACAGCTGTCAGACCACGAGCTGACTGGAAGCTGCGAACCGGTCCCAAACGACGCCAGCCGTTACCATCGGCGGGCCCAGTCGTTACAGCCCGCGCGCCCCGGATAACGGCCCGCAGCCCGCTCCCGCAGCACCGTCGTCCCGCGCCCCCTCCGCTTCACCTAAGGAGGCGGAGGCAGGGCGGGCTGCGCTTCCCCTTCCCAGCGGTCGCCCCGCGATCAGCGCCCCCGCCGACATCTTCCCCTGTCCCCGCGGGGCTCCCGCAGTAGCGGCTGCCCCCTCCCGCCGCCCGTCTATCCCTCCGGCCGCCCCGCGCGGGCAGGCAGAGGATTCACCCCTCTCCTCCTGTGAATAAGCGACCGAGGCGGAGAGTCACCTTGACCGCCATGCTGCTCCCGGCTAGAAGAAGGAGGAGGAGCCACCCGTCGCGCCGCCGCAACAGCCGCCGCCTTAGCGTAGCGCTGTGGTAACGAGCACCCTGCCCCGCCCGGCGCAGCCCGGTCCCCGCAGCTGGCTCCTCTCAGTGGCCGCCGCAGGGCTCCAGGGACGAGGGGAGCGGAGCAGAGTGGAGCCCACCGGTACCAGCCGTGGCCCTGCCTCCTGCGCTGCCTGCTCTCGGCCGGCCAGGAATCCCTCCTGTACCCGTTAGCCTCCCGCGTTAGCCACCACACGGACTCTCCGCGGGCGACGCTGGACGGCGTGTCACCCACCCCACCAAAGGCATCCAGGAGCACGGCTGCGGGTCCGTGCCGCGGAGGCTGCTGGCCGCACCTCCATGGCGTAAAAATGAGCTTTTTAAAATGCTGCTGAACCTCATTTCTGGCTTAACAGATGCAGCCGTTCCCCTGAGGGTCTGCAAAGCTGCACCTAGTGATACCAAGTGCTGAAACTGTTTGTACACCGATATTCTAGCAGTATGGCTGCAATGGCAGTATCCCTGTATTTCATACAAGCAAACAGAGGCACAAAGTAATCAATTCTGGCTGTAATTCAGCAACTTCTGACAGAAGCCGCTTGTAGCACTTTGATAGTAGAACACACCAACTTTATACCTTAAAAGAAAAATCATGCAGGCCATAGTCTCAAGAAAAAATAAATTCATACTTCGCTTGGACAGTTCAATCACACTAAATACTTATAAAACCTGGCTTAAATAATAATGTGTATTTTTGTCTTGAGTTACCATTTGAAGGGCCCAACACGACCTTTCATTACATGCTGTTGGAAAACATAAATAGGACAGCTTCTGTTACACCTCATAGCTACTATATGTAGTTGGGAGTTTACAATGGTAGCCACAGAACAATGACTCACAGTTCAAAGTTTAAAACAACTAATTTTCTGCAGAAAGTAGAACTTTTTTTTCTACAAATCAACAAAAACTCCCTGAAGATAACTCAGCATTTACATACTACATATGTGCCAATGTGCCAGCTGTCAATCTGCTTATTTGGTAAGCATTTGACCCCTAAACCAGCTTGTTCAGCACGTCCATGGGTATACTAGCTTCAGAGTAACAGTGTGCACCAGAAAACAGACCTTAAAATAAAATAGCAGAAACCTCCGTGGTCCTTGTAACAGCGGCTGTAACAAGTGGTTCAGCACTTGGCTTTTCTTTTTCTTGATGGTAAAGCTCAGTCTTCCTTCTGTAGTTAGCACTGGTGAGGCTTGTACCTTGAATGTGTTTAGTTCTGGCCCATCACTACAAGACAGACACTGAGGTACAAAGTGGGTCCAGGGAAGAGCAACACAGCTGGTGTTAACTTGTTTAGCACAACTCTGATGGGGAATGGCTGAGGGAACTGGGGTTGTTTAGTGCTTACACCTTGTTGGTCTACCTGAAAGGAGGCTGTTGTGAGGTGGGCGTCAGACTCTTCCCAAATAACAAGATAGGACAAGAAATAAAGGCTTCAAGTTGCACCAGGAGAGGTTTATATGGGATATTAGGAAAAAAATCTTCACAGAAAAGGTTGTCAGGCATTGGAACAAGCTGCCTAAAATGCTTCAATCACCAGTTCTGGAGGTGTTTAAATGGCATATATACGTCGCATTTGGGGACGTCGTTTAGTGGTGGACTTGGCAGTCCTGTAGAAACAGTTGGACTTGATCTTAAACGTTACTTCCAACTCAGCTGGTTCCATAATCTTCTCCGTCCGATGAAGCGTAACGGCTGCACTAAACCCTCGGTCCGTAAGAGCGCACAAACACGGAACACTGCGCAGGCGCGCCGTCAGGACCGAGCCGGCCCGCGGCTCCGGGCGGCGCGCTCTGGGGGTGGGGCTATGCAAATGAGCAGGCGGGCGGTGGGCATGCGCGCGGGGCGCGTGCCTCAGACAGCGCAGCTATTGGCTTCTCGCCGCTTTTCGGCGGGCGGAAGCGGAAGTACGAACGCGCCTATTTCCGGTGAGTGGGTGCGCGGGTTGATTCGTTCTGCGCGGGTGACTCCGCCGCCGCTGCCGGGAAATGGCGGGTAAGTGTGGGGGCCTGCCCTGCCCTGCCCCGCCCCGCGCCTTCGGGGCCTCATTGTTCTCCGGCAGCTGGCGTGTGCCGTCCCGGCGCTCTGATCGCCTGGCCTTGTCTGCTGGAGGCAACACGTCCGAGTGCTGCGGGCGCCTCTCCTCAGGGGGAATGGGGCACCGGGGCGGCCGGCTGTTGTCCTCTGCCTGGCTCATGCGGGCGCTGGCAGGGCCTCGGTGCCGTCCGCGAGTGGAAGCGCTGTGGCCGGGGCATGGGGTAAAAAAGCGGAGCGCGAGCCCAGGGCGGCCGTGGCTGGAGCAGCGGAGCAGGGTGGGTGACCGGGGAATCCGGTGTCTGGGGGAGAATGCAGCTGACTTTCCGGCCCTCTGTTGTGGACGTGGCGCTGCTGGGAAGGCAGCTTCGGGCTCACGGTCCCCACGCTTAGTAGTGATGAACCAGAGTGTACCTCCATGTCCACTGGTTTAGTAGGGTTGGGGAGGGAAACAAAACCGCAAACTTGTTTTTACTTAAAGTTTACTACCTGAAGTTAGAGGAAGAGCTTTCTGATGGGAATTCTGTAATGAAGGGGAGCTTTGTAAAGCACTTGAAAAATACCATGATAACTCAAACATGTTTTCTGTGCTGGGTAATGCTTTGCCAAACAGACTAGGTACAATTTATTTGTTATTTAGAATGGTAGAATCATAGAATAGTTAGGGTTGGAAAGCGACCTTAAGATCTTCTAGTTCCACTCCCCTGCCATGGGCAGGGACACCTCCCACTAAACCATGCCACCCAAGGTTCTGTCCAACCTGACCATTTCCTTCCACATCCACTCTGGAAGAGTAGTTTTAACTAGGTAATTGCTGGTGGTATACATGCCATTGTAGTTCATGAGCACCTGTTTGTGAAAAAGACTTGAAAAGCCCTGAAAACTTATTGTTTAACACGTTCTTTAAAAGAAATATCTGTTAGACTGAATTGTTAATTTTTACTTACAGCTTTTGGATAGTTTTGGTGGTAATAACTTAGAACTTTTACATATTTTTAATGTAATGCCCCTGTGTCATGGTCTAAGCCCAGCCTGTAACTTGCTGGTAACGTGCAGATGCTTGCTTACTCCCTGTTTTTTCCCCCCTCCTCTGGGTAGGATGGGGAGGAGGATGGAAAGAATGTAAACTTCACAGGTTATGATAAGAAGAGTCCAATAACCGAAGTATTATATAAACTTACTGCTACTACCACTAAGAATAATGGTAATGATAAGGGAAATAACAAGGGGGGAGAATACAGCTGCTCACCACCTGCTGACTGATACCCAGCCTGACCCAAGACGTGGTCTGGGCCTTCCAAGGGTCTCTCCCCAGTTTACGTACTGGGCATGATGTCCTGTGGTATAGACTACCCCTTTGACTAGTTTGGTTCAGGTGTCCTGTCTCTGCTTCCTCACAGCTTCTTGTGCCCCTGCTCACTGGCAGAGCATGAGATACTGAAAAGTCCTTGATCAGGGAAAGCATTATGTAACAGCAACTGAAAACGTTGGTGTGTTATCAGCATTGTTCTCAGACTAAAGCCAAAACATAGCATTGCATCAGCTACTACGAAGAAAAGTAACTGTTACGGCTGAACCCAGAATACCTTCTTTATCAGAAGGGAAAAAGAGTTGTGATCTGGTTTCTAGGTCTAGAAAAAGTGACATAAATCTTTATATACCCTTTACACATCATAGCATATTATAGCCTTTTTAAACCTACTTGTTCAGTATTTTTTGTGGTTTTTTGTGGGTTTTTTTTTTCTGGTTTTGAGAACTTTTTCTAAATATGTTCTTCAGTAATAGTGATATATAGGTTGTCTGCTTCTTAACTCTTTACATAAAATGTTTTGGGTTTTTTTTTTCCAGGACTTACTGCTATGGAGAAAAAGCTGGCTGAGTACAAGTGTAACACAAATGAAGCAATTCAGCTGAAACTAGGTAATGTCACTTTTTAAATATTGTGCATTTGATGCTGGAATATTTTAGTACCTTCTTAAGAAACTCTGTTATACTTAAATCCACCCACGTTTTAATAATCACTGATGTAAACATACAAATACAAGAATAGGAATACAAGTGTAGTTTTGCTGAGCCCACTACAGTTATAGTACAGCTATACCATAGTTGTAGTGCAGCTATAGCAATTCAGTCATGTCTCTGTGTAATAATGTCATCAGCAATTTATTTGCATGTCAAGAGAGTGTGTTGGAATTATATTTTGTCTCATTTTCTTGAAGTATTCATTATCTTTAGTTTCCCTTTTATTCTCTAATCTGTGTGCTATGGTGCAGTTCTAAGTATGTATCTTCTTCATGGTGACCATGGCAACAACTTTTTTCCTTAGGGTTGCAGATACCTAATTATTTATTATTTTAACATATTTCCTTTTCTTCTTTCTTTGAGTTGGGGAGTAAAACCAAAAGCAAGGATAAAGATTCAAAAGTGTTGGGTTAGGGTTTTTGCTCCCCTTCTACCCATCTGGATTGCATGAGATGTTTTTAGTGACAGTTGCTTAAAATCTGGAACAAAAAAGAGTCAATCTTTTAAGATCTGTTTATGGTTCTGTGCAGCTAACTTATTTAGTGGGGCACCTAGAATACAGGCAGAATTAATGAACTCCTAATGAAATTTCTTATATCTCAAACTTATGTGCAGCAGTAATAACTTGAAGAGTAGGGCATACCTTAATTAGTTATTAATCTTTCCAACCCTGTAGCTGTTTGTCCTCTTGAGCAATATAAATACCGTAATTTATTAAGAAAATAAAAGTAATGAATGTGTTAAGCGCTTTTCAGAACTACTAGCAATCTGCTCCATATAGTTAAGTATCATTTTAATACACAGTCACCTTTGACTTGTGAGCCAAAATGTCATTATAACCAGAATACTTACATTTTTAAATCACTTGTAATTATGAAGTATTCTTCTTAAATATTATTTCAAATAATGGCTTTATGACTAGATCTAATGTTTTGTTTTTCAAAAAAAGGGAAATAAAGATAATGACATCGGAGTGAATTTTGTCTAGAAATGCAAGGAGCTATTTATATCAGGTTTCAGAGAGACTGCTAAAGGTTTTCTAATTAAGGTACCCATTACCCTATTCTGCTTTTAGCTTCCTTTTTCTGTCAGCGTGTACATGTTCCATATGAAAGATCTGTTAAGCTAAAAGATGAGAAGCTACAAATTGATACCATTAAAAAAATGGGGGGGGGGTGTATACATATATATATAAAAGAAAACCATACTTCCCACATGCCTATAAGAACAGTCATAAACTGTCCTCTTTGGAGTCTTAGTTTCCTCCATGGTGAAAGTTCAGAATTGCTTGGGGGGGGGGGTGTGGGGGTGTTTATCGTGGTCATTGTGCATTTTGTTCAGGGTTTTTATTCTTATCGCTGCGACTTTGTCTCAAATCTGTTAATCTCTGAATTAAACCTAAGATGGGAGCAACCATTCTCTTAAGTTTGAGAGGGCCAAACTTTTATCTTGCCACTAGGGTACTCCTTATTTGCATTTTTTCTCTTTGGATAACTCCTTTCTAATATTATCAGAAATAACTTTTCATCTTCAATTTTACTGGAGTAAAGCAACAATGAAGCTGCAGTTCAATGTTCCACATACTTTTAAAAAAAAAAAAAAGCTTTAATTGCAGTGTTAATTCCTACAATTACACATGCTCGTGTTAATGCAGTATTGACTCATTTAGCATTAAGGATATGTAACTGTTGTCTTGAGTTGTTTGTGCCTTGTAAATGTGGCTGAGCTATAATTTTGGTAAGTTAAGAATTATATCCCTTCCAATTGTAGGTAGCTCTTAACAAACTGCAAATACACAGAGGATGTTTGTGAATCACATTTTTCAGTCTTCTAAAGTTTTTCTTAGGAGAAAGCCTAGTTTAATCTCCAATTTCTTCTGGTAATCATAAATAATGTATTTTATGATGGAAAAAAGTCTTTGCAACTGCTGTGGAGCAACTGCTGCAACTCCGTAAACACAAATAAAAAGTTTGCTTGGAAAGTTACTGAGGTTGAATAGATGTCGTTATGGTGAATATTTTTACATTACCAGGAAAAAAAAAGCAACAGCAACAATCTTGTTTAATACTAGGCTTTGGGAAAAAATAAATCGCTAATTATTTTGATAATAGTGGTACCAATATAGTATCTGTGCAGCTGTTTGCTATGTGTCCGTGCTGATTCTCCAGCACTTAGACATGGATATAAATGCAAATAAACATTTCCTTCCTTCATGACTCCATGAAAATCCTCTGTAGTGATGTCTTCTCACCTGCATGTAGAAGAATGG
Organism: Psilopsiagon aurifrons; assembly: GCA_025447955.1. Lineage (NCBI taxonomy): Eukaryota > Metazoa > Chordata > Aves > Psittaciformes > Psittacidae > Psilopsiagon > Psilopsiagon aurifrons. The sequence continues at coordinate 25,004 of JAOEHY010018185.1, read as the reverse complement.
CAGAATAAGAAGGCAATGTTGACTATGTGATTGATCTAGTTTGCTGTGGGAATGTCCAGCTAGACAGTGTCCTCAGTATTCAAGGTGAAGTTAAAGGCAGTAAGGCTCAGGAGATGTATACATGTATATATTTCATATGTCTGTGTTAATTTCTGAGTTTTAGTCTGCTTAATGATCAACTAACATGCCTCCAGATTACACAAGTTGTCTTTATTTCATTTGTATGCCAGCTTAGCATAGATAGGAATTGGCGTTAACTGCAGTGGAGGAATGCATGAACATCTAGCAGGGTCTGTGGATAAACAAACCTGAAGGTGATGACTTGGTCATGCTCTTCCTTCTTTTCATTTTTTTTTTTTTTTTTTTTTTTAACCCTCAGTTCGCTTTCCTGAGGAGTTGGAGGATGACAACACAACGTTTAATCCAGAGTATAGCCATCAAGTGTTTGGAGACGAGTAAGTTAAAGTATCCAGAGTCAAAGTAATAGATCTGGAAGGGGAAAGTTGCTTCCAAATTGTTAGGATTTCCAAATTGTACTTCATTTTTATGACTGTATAGTTAAACAGCATCTTTGGTGCCTATCTTGTTATGTTTGAGCCTGTTGTCATTTTACATGCTATTTTTAAGGTAGACTAGCAGGTAATGAAATAGCTGATTTTTGCAGTCAGAATTACTTAAGTGGTGGTGTGTTCATCACATGTTTCTATGTTTAAGGAAGAATTATCAGTTCTTACTAATAATTTTCACAGTACTGTGTACCAAAAAAACCCCAATGTCTAGCAACAGTATATCCATTTATTTTTTACTATTACATGGGGTTTTTGGTAAATAAAACACAGGATTAAGTATTAACTTAAACTCACATTGCTATTCTAGGTCATTGAATGCTAACTGTACTGAATTTAGGGTTTTACTTTCTTCAACATGTACACTTATAGTTAGACATGCATGGGATAGAGAAAATATAGAATTGTTGGGGTTGGAAAAGACTTTTAAGATCATAGAGTCCAGCTGTTCACCTAGCATTGCCAAGTCTACCACTAAACCATGTTCCCGAGTGCCACATCTACATGTCTTCTAAATACTTCCAGGGATGGTGACTCAACTGCTTCTCTGGGCAGCCTGTTCCAATGCTCAACAACCTGTTCTATGAAAAAATGTTTCCCAATATACAATTTAAATCTCCCCTGGCACAACTTGAAGGCATTTCCTCTCACCCTATCACTTATTACTTGAGAGAAGAGACCAGCACCCAGCTTGCTACAGCCTCCTTTCAGGTAGTTGTAGACAGTGATAAGGTCTCCCTGACCCTCTTTTTCTCTAGGCCAAACAACACCAGTTCCCTCAGCCACTCCTTATAAGACTTGTGCTCTGGACCCTTCACCAGTTTTGTTATCTTTGGGACCAACTCTGGCATCTCGGTGTCTGTCTTGTGGTGAGGGGTGCACAACTCAACACAGTATTTGAGGTGTGGTCTCACCAGTGCTGAGTACAGGGGTCTGATCACTGTGCTAGTCCTGCTGGCCACACTATTTCTGACACAGGCCAGGATGCTGTTGGCCTTCTTGGCCACCTGGGCAGAACCTGGCTCATGTTCATCTGCAGTGTTCAACAACCCCAGGTCCTTTCCTGCTGAGCAGCTTTGCAGCCACTCCTCCCCAAGCCTGTAGCATTACATGGAGTTGTGACATAAGTGCAGGACCGGGCACTGAGCCTTTTGCATTTACTCAGTTCTAGTTAGATTAAATAACTATGTAGAAACCGTCCACAAAAAACAAATTCATTGGTATGACTGTTTATCGTTGTATAGAGATATATAGTATAAATGGCACTGCAAACTAAGTTCTGATAAATTATATTGATCAATTAATATAAATAAATGATAATGAGTTTAAGATACTAAAAAAAGTAAATGGAGTATTGGCTATTTCAGGTATTCTTTTTTGAGCTGTCACAGTGAGGGCACAGATACCGCCTTACTGATTTTGGGAACATGTTCTGTTTCTCCACTAGAGGAGCAAAATAACTAGTAGAAATAGTGTAAGGCATTATTACTGTTTAGATAGTGCACATCCAGTTTGATTCCCTTTTTCCTATTTGGAAGATCAGTATATCTCACTAGGAAAGACAAGATGAACTTCAAAGTGTATTAAATGAAAGCTCTGTGATGTGAATGTTTGCTCTGTATAGAGTTCCTAATTGTTCTTTTCTCCTTCCTCAGTGAAGTTGCTTTTGGTTACAAGGGACTGAAGATCCTCTTGTACTATATTGCTGGTAACCTGTCAACGCTCTTCCGCATTGAGTATACATCTAAAGTTAATGAAAAGTTTGACTGTGTGGAGGTAAAGAAAGAACCAGACCTGCACTTAAAATATTATCGATAAGGTTTAGTTGGAATATGGACAAGAATTCTAGGTTTAGGAATTGCCCACTCGGAAGTGATTTACATTGCAAGCAAACAAGGAAAGTTTCCTTTGTTGCTAAGCTGAAAAAAAATCTTCCACCTTCATCTATACCTTTTGCCATTGTTCTTTCTTTAACACAGAATCATCAAAATTGTGTCAAACAGTACAGTGAGATGAGGTGCTAATATAAAAGACAGTTCCACAAAAAAAATACAACTTGGCAAATCTGTATTTTCATGTTAACTGTTTCCAGGAGGACTAGCATTGTTGTATTTTATATGTGATCTCCAGTGCATTAAGAAAACTTAGTAACATCTGACTTTTACTTAGTTATAATGAAGGAAAAACTGAGTTGATTTCTTTCCAAAAGAACTGTTGGTATGGATGTTGATGAATTGTCATAATACTCTGTAGTGTGAAATGTCTGTATATTTGCACAGACGTGAAATTACTCTGCCTGACAGTAGCTTTTTTAAATACACCCCCCCCCCCCAAACACTAAACATATTTGTAACTTCAAGCTGTATTTTAAGTTCCTAATTTCAAATCTACTGGAGTTCATGTAAATGTTTTCAAGGAAAGGCCTATTGTAAAGGAAAAAAAATTGAATTACATTGTTAAATGAATTTTAAAGATTTCCCCTTCCTTTTTCTGAAGTTCCATTAGTTCATCAGGCTGAGTGCCTCGACACGTCTGAAATACCTTCAAGGCTAGGATAATGTATCTTAGGAGTAGAAGGTCATGCTCTTCAATCTTTAGAAGGCCTTTAGAAATCAGGAAAAAAGGAAAGCCTGTTGGCAAAGTAGTAATCATATTAAAACCAAACAGTCCAACCTTTTGCCAATGTAATTTCAGGGTAAATAAGGTCTGCCTTGCCCTAAGCACACAGTGCAACCTTTTTGATCACTTAGAATCTTTACTTCTTTCAAGCCCTGGTTTGTATGCTGAATTATTCCTCCAATTGTTTAAGAGATTGAGATGGAGGATCTTTCTGAGCAAGGCTTCTGTATGCTTCCCAGAGTATTTACAGGCTTCAGCTGAATCAGAAGGATGCAGTAGCACTCCCTGTGCTTCCCTTGGTATTAATACTGTAATCCGAATAGGCTGTTCATATTTTTGTATCTAAACCTAAGGAGGAAAAAAGTTACAGTGGTCATCAGTCTTGTTCTGCATTTGTAATTTGCCATTAGTTTAACCACCTTAAGATACTAATGCCTTTGCAGAGAGTGAAACAAGATGTCATTACAGCAAGTTGTTAATTTAAATGCATATTAACATTTATTATTCTGAGTTAGCTGTTAGGTTGCAGGTCTCAGCTCTTTTAATAGTTACACTAAGATGCGGACTATCCACTGCTCATAGCAGGTAATCTTTGTGCTGTCAATAGATGGTGTTTAGGGAAGGACAGTTTCTGCCTTCAATGTAACTGGTTAAAAGGGAAAAATTAGTTTTAAAGTGCTGCAAAGTTATTCACAGATTAGGGTTTTGTATCTAGCTGCGCAAGCCTGTTCAACAGCAGGTGGTTTTATTCTGTGACTGTGAGTTTGGTTCTGTTATTTTTAAAGCAGCTGATAACAGTTTCTGCCAGGGACTGACAAAAATGTTTGTCCCGGTACCACTCTTCCTTCTTCCTCCAAGATCTTTTCAAACAGTAGGTGAAAGATAAGATCCTGAAATGTCAAGAGCCAAAACTCCATTCGTATTCACGCATCTTAATATCATCTCCGTAAAGATGAATCTAAGCCATGTTAATGAGGAAGGCTCAGCCAAGTATTATCATGTTTTGAGCAGAATTTGTCACTTCATTTAATGAAAACAAAATTTATACCTTGGGTAGAATTGGTTCTTTCAAATATCTGAAGAGAGGCTGCCTTCTTCTAGTGTAAATATTAATAGCATTGACCTCCAAATTGCTTGCTGCTTTGAGATTTGCAGCTGTTCAAGCATCTTCCTTTTCATCTGCATTTTATGACAGGGTGGGGAAAAATCTTTCACTAACTTTGGAAACAGTCTTTGCTATAAATGTATTTATCTTGCTTTGCAGCTGGTCTGGTACATTTGCTTTACACAAAATTTAATGAAAGTGTGTCTCATCTGGCTTTTTTTTTTTCTTGGGGTTTGTTGGTTTGGTTTGCCTTTTTTTAGTAATACTTCTGATCACTCCATTGCTCCCTCCCTGGAATTAATACATACAATTGTTAGAGAAATTCAGCTTTTAAACATATTTCTATAGTTATTTTAAATTAAGTTACTTTGAAACAGCATCTATATGATGGTATGCAAGTGCCCTGTTAGTACAAGAAAACTCTTTATGTAAAAATTATCCAGAATCAAATGCAGTGTACAAAGAGCCACTGCCCCTGTAAGTAGTCCTACTACAAATCAAGTTTAGTTACAAGCCTATGCCGTATTCCCAGTATTACCTCACTAGATTCTGATTAGGAAGGTAAATAAATTACAGTACTTCCATGAGCCATAAGCTCAACAACTCTTGACTGGCTTCATTCGAGTTTTTGCATGCTTCATTGTAAGTGGCTTTGCCTATGTTTAACACTTCTGCAGTAGTCAATTGGATTGTTTTTCTGAACAGAAACTTGTTTGTCATCATGTGCATCCATGCCAATAAGCAAGATATGAGTGCCCTGCTCTGATAAAAGAAATTAACCTTTCACCAATATCAAATAACTGCAGAAGGGAAAGGCAGCAAACAAATCTTGGTGACCCCTTAGATTATGAGCACCTTGGAGAGAAGTGTTTGGAAAGTGCCTACTAAGTAATAGATGTTTCTATTAAAAAGTGCAGGTATTAATGAAACAAATTACTTATATGATGTTGATATTGCAAGATTCCAGTATTCCAGGACTTACTAACTGAAAATTGGATCACTTAAACTTATGTTACCATTAAAACTAGGATACTGGGGTTTCCTCTGTAAGAAAGGAAGATTTTGTTAACCCTAAAAGTAACTGAAGAATATAGTTTCTTAAATTTTGTAAGATCCCATTTTAAGGGAAGAGAAATTTTAGGAGGCAGTGGGTGAAAATATGTTGTCATATAGCATTATGAAGTATTATCTACTGCTTTATCTGCTAAGCCTCTGTTCTCATGATTTAGTTCTTTCTGTTTTATGGGAAACAGGACTTTTTGTGGTGGCAGCCAGTTATGGATCAGTTATCTTACTTGCTTTCAGCAGGTGAAAGTTTGTCTTCTTTATTACCACTAGTTAAGAAGCTATGAATGTGAGGAGAGCAGCTTTATTTATGTAATACTTCATGCTGCATATTCACACATTTTTAGATATCTTCTACATGGTTTGAGTTATTGAGCTGATGCTTGGAAATATTATTTTAATTCTAGTTTATTTTTATGTGCCTTCTTCAGGTATATAAAAGGAAAGTCAGTACAGATTCTCTGTTGCAGTTTCCAGTATTATCAGCAGTTCAGACTAAAGATCTGTGTAAACAATGCGCTTGATCAGTTCAAAAAAGAAAAAAAAAGGCATTTTTAAAATGCATTCTGTAAAAATATTTTTGTGTAATTCATTGGATCTGAAAAAGCTGATTTTGTGTAATGCAGCTAAATCGGTAAGTGTAAAAAATATGCTGTTTTAAGAGGAATAGGAAAGGTTCCAATAAATACATTGCCTTTGTTTGGAGAATGGAATGGATGTAAAGATTGTACATATTTTAACAGTGTTCTTATACTAAGTATTGTAGAGCTATATTTTAACTGCTTAATAGCTCTTCCTACAAATATAAATATAAATGTTGGTAGTACCAAACCATTAAGAATAAAACTTGTTTGTGCTGAACTACATCCATCTTTCTCTATACTAAAAATGTAACTGAATGCTAAAGTGCTATTCATTTGCAGGTGCATTGCTTCTACTTAAGGGACTATGGTTGAAAGGACAGGAATTAGTAGCATGTTGTATTAGCCTTTTGTAGTGTATTTTGTTCTAAGCATCTTAATTTCCCTGTTTTGAATGCTAAGTAGCAAGGGTCTTGGTTTTGAACTAATACCCATCATGCATGTAAACGGTGTGAAAGAGCTGCTTAGTAAGTTAACACAAAGTGTTCTTGTGTCAGTCCTTGTGGAAATAGATACAATACAAACATTACAGCTGAACTCACGGCAAACTCCATTAAGTAAAAACCTGGATTCATTGTCCAGAGGAAAGTTTGAATTGAATGTAAGCTCATTTTGTTGAATGTAATGTCAGGCTTTTAGGAGTTGTATTGAGGAGTAGGGTTTTGTTAAGTTGAGACCAATTCATTAAGTTTTATTGCCTGGTGAGAAGCAGTAATACGTTATTGTGAAACTTCATCAAATATTCATGGTTAAAAAGAAGTAGTAAATGTATTCAATCAAGTGGTCTTTTTGGGGTCTGAAAAGGATTATGAAGTCTGCTCAGCTGATAGTCTAACTTTCACTTCAGTTATCTGAGAAAAAGTAATTTTAATTTCTGAATTTAATTTTGATGTCAGAATACTTTGTCTTCCTGGTAGGTCAGACTTGCTGACAGTATCTTTAAGTATATTTTTATTATTTTATGTAAAATTTTGTTTTCAAAATGTTCTTTGATTAGAATGTTGTCTTCTGAGTTTGTAATGTGTTTTGCAGCTGATCCTATAGGCAGGCATTTCAAGCAGGGAGTCATAAGAATGAATGAGTGTGCTATCTGTCACTTTTCTGTTTGGGAGCTACCACTTTTGCTCTTTGTGTTTTTCATCCACTTAGTTCTGCACCACCTAATACCTCTTGTCTGATGCTTGTTTGGGAGCCTGAGTTCCACATGGCTCTTTAGCACAGTCTTGGAGAATTGCTGCCTAGAAAGTCTCAGCTTCTGAGCATGCTGCATTTTCAGAATAGCTATTAACACTTAGGTCTACTTGGACAAATGTAACTCTAAACATACAATTGTGCATGAACTTATGCTGTAACTACAAGCTTTTTTATGCTTATAGTGGCTGGATTGTGACATTTCTGGATCTTATCAGAGCTGCTTCCTATTAGAAGGCCACTACATAACAACGGGATGGTCTTCCTTCTTCATTTCCTGGTTTTTCCCTTTTTTCTTTTTTATTACTGTTAGCCCACAGCATCTCTCTTATAGTCATTTCTTAACAGCACAACAGTGATACCAATGCTGTCTTTTTCTAATTTTCCACTGATCCTGCCCCTTTTATAATTTCCAGGCAGATGATGTTGAAAGCAAAATTAGAGAAATCATTCCTCCTGGCTTTTGCACAAACACAGATGACTTTGTGTCTCTGCTGGAGAAGGAGGTGAACTTCAAGCCCTTTGGAACGCTGCTACACACATATTCTGTTCATAATGAGGAAGCTGGTGACGATATAACATATCAGATATACAAGGTATGAAAAATAAGTTAAACTTCTGCTGCTGAACAACTAAAATATTATTTTGCAGTGATATACTTTCAGTAATGCTTCAATTGTAATATATAATAATTTATTTTACCAGTTACTTAACATTTATAATCATGCTTTTTTTTTTTTTTGAGAATTTGATTAGGGTTTGTATATGTTTTTCCTCTTACATCTGTGATAGGTTTCACCTGACTTCTTCTGGCTTTTTCCCTAGGCCGACATGACATGTCCAGGCTTTCAAGAATATCATGAAAGGCTTCAGACGTTCTTGATGTGGTTTATTGAAACTGCTAGCTTTATTGATGTAGATGATGAAAGATGGAACTACTTTCTAGTGTAAGTACAGTTCTAAAGCAACAGTGGACCTTATTACCTCCACAAAGCCTGCATTTTAATTGTGGCTGGCCAATTATTGGAGCAGTATAATGATATTTTTCCCAGGAAAGAAAAACCATTGTTTATGAGGCTTGAGTTTTCCTCCATTATGCTTTGGCAAAGCTTGAGAATAGAGCTGAATTAAATGCTGTTGTCCGTTAGAGCCTTGAATGTAGGCTTAAACAGTAAAATGAGCTTTGCCTGTGTTTTCTTTTACTTGCCACCTATTCATCTTTATAATAGGCAAGTGCACTGAAGTGCTGTAAAGAGGCCTGATTTATCCAAGTTGCTGCACACCAATTAAGTGAATTGTACATTCAGAACATAGCAGGTGTACCCATTGGGCCCTCACAGAGTAGCTTGCTGACACTGAAAATTCAGTTGGAGAATGGAAAAGAAAATGGACACTGCATGGGAGCGCGACTGTAATTGACCTGCTTGGCTTTCTGTTTTATCTGCAGATTTGAGAAGTATAATAAGGATGGAGCTACGCTCTTTGCGACCGTAGGCTACATGACAGTCTATAATTACTATGTGTACCCAGACAAAACCCGGCCACGTGTAAGGTAATTGGCGGCGTAACTCGTGCCTTGCCTTTTATTTCAGAAGAGGGAACTGCTGAAGTTCCCAATACTTGTTTATAATGGTGTTGATTTGTTTAAAAAAATCCCCATTATTAGCTGGCTATGCACTGATTTATTTCATTGTTCCCTTCTTGAAGCGGATGGAATCTCAAACAAGTTTTGAATATTTAGCAATTTTAAGACTCCATTAAAAACTATATTTTAACATGCAGGTTGCTATATGTACTTTGAAATACTATTGAAATTTAGTATTTGAAATACTATTTTTGTTTTTAAGCCTTTACATTATAATGTTTGAAAATGCATGCATTTGAACTGAAAATACATTCCTTTGTCTGTAGTCAGATGCTGATCTTGCCACCATTCCAAGGAGAAGGCCATGGTGCTCAGCTGCTTGAAACTGTTCATAGGTACTATATGTCTTCTCCTACAGTACTTGATATAACAGGTTTGTGTTAAATTATTAACTCTGTTCAGTTGTTTAATAAGCGACTTGTAGCATTCTCAGGGTATTAGCCTGCAAACTAACTTTCATGTTCATTTGTCAGAATTAAATGGCCTTTTGAAGATTTAGGTTCAGCTCACAGTTCAGGATTAATAGAACCCTGGTTTACAGAAGAACTGTATATAATGTAGCTCCTTAAATCCTTTACTTAGAGAACAGCACACCAGGAAAATTCAGTCCCTAGCATGAACGGATTACCAGCTAATTAGCCATTTTATTGTGAGATACACAGCTGAGTTTGCTAAGAGATCAAGCTTTGTCAAATTCGTTGTACTACTTACTCCTATTAGCAAAAGCTGAAATGCAGTTCAAAGATGACCATTCAGTTCTAGGTGCTGTCTCCAACCTCGTCTTAGTTAAAAATAACTTGCTCATTCTCAAAGACAGTAGAACTCTAGCTTCCGTAATGCACTGCTGCAGGATAATCCTAACCTAGAGTAATCTACCTCATCGTTTTGATTCAGTTCATAGGAACCCAAGGAAGTATAACTTTGTTTATGCAACAGGAAATCATGTGCATCATGCATTTACTTTTTTTTCTTTTCCCTTTAATGGTATGAATCTTTGTGAGCTTTTATAGCTGAGGATGACCAGTCTTAACAGGGTACTGCATAAATAATATGATACATTCATGGCAGTGTCTTAAACACAGGGTTGTAGCACACAGTAAATGGGCACTAAAATAAGTTTTTCTTTGGGGAAAGAGTGTTCTATATGGCACTCAAGTTATGGAAATTAAGGTTTTAACAAAATTATTTTCCTTTTAGGTGGAAAAATCAGGGTGGACAACCTTGATGTGGTCAGGATATTTGGTTATGTAGCAACTAAACTTGTGAAGCAAAGACTTAACTTTTCTGAAAAGAGGAAATGAAAATTGGCTTAAGACCTAATGCTTTAAAAAAAATACTTTGGAGTTTCACAATTACAACAGATATTTTGTTCTGCTTATAGTTCGACATTCTAACTGACACAAGTGAAATGTATACTAGTAATGCTTACTGTACAGAATCGTCATCACAGAATGGTTTGGGTTGGAAAGGACCTCAAAAAAGATCATTTAGTTCCAACCCCCTGCAGGACCCCTTCCACTAGAGCAGGTTGTTCAAAGCCCCGTCCAATCTGGCCTTGAACACTTCCAGTGATGAGGCAGCCACAACTTCCCTGGACAGCCTGTTTTAGTGTCTTACAACCCCCACAGTGAAGAACTTCATTACATCTAACCTCAGTCTATTCAATTTCAGCTTAAAGCCATTCCCCCTTGTACTATCCCTACAAGCCCTTGTAAAAAGTCCCACTCCAGGGGTACTTCTAGTACCCCTTTAGGTACTAGAAGGCTGCTGTCAGGTCTCCCATGAGCCTCCTCCAGGCTGAGCAATCCCAGCTCTCTCAGCCTGTTTTCATAGGGAAGGTACTCCAGCCCGCTGAGCATTTTCATGGCCCTCTTCTGGACTCGCTCCAACAGGTCCACATTCTTCTTATGTTGGAAGCCCAAGCTGAACAAAGTTCTCCTGGTAGGGTCTCACCAGAGCAGAGTAGAGGGGGCGAATCACCTCCCTCAACCTGTTGGTTATGCTTCTTGGTGCAGCCTGTGATATGGTTGGCTTTCTGGGCTGCTGGTTCACGCTGAGCTTCTCATCAGGGCTATTCTCAGTCTTCTTCACACAGCCTGTGTTTGTGCTTGGAATTGCCCTGATCCAGGTGCAGGACCTTGTACTTGACCTTGTTGAACTTCATGAGGTTTGCACTGGCCCACTTCTCAAGCCTGTCCAGGTCACTCTGCGTGGCAGAAACTGAAACTGCCTCTTCTTTCTTAGTGGAGTTAATTAACTTTAGTACAGCTTCTCCAATCTCTTTTGTGGAATAAGTGCTATAAGACTTACCATACAAGATTAGGCTACTTCTGCACAAAACATTAATGGATACAATCACCATAAGCTCTCTCCAATCCAAAAAATAAATTGCCAGTTGTGCATTACTGTGTATGCACACCAACAGCTTCTATCCCAGTCCTTCTTGGTAACTTACTAGCTTTTGATTATCCTTAAACTGCAAATTTCAGCTATTTACAGTAGTCCTCAAAATTAAAGAAAAACACAGCTGGGACATAAACTGTTTAGCAATAAATTCTATAATGCTAGTCCATGGAAACAGTGTTGGGGGCAGTGTGACCCTGCTATTTGTAGTAAGCCTGTCTGTTAAGTAAGGAAGAAATACATTCACAAAGTTGTAAACATTTTTCTTCTGTATAGTTCATGAGTGGGAACAAAGCTGCGTGTGGGACCATGTTGATATTCACTGAAGTCAGTTCTCAACTTTGGTGTTTTTTTTCTAAAACAACAGTTTTGATAGTTATTTTACCATTGTAAGCAAAATGGAGGTAACTCAAAATTGTGATCAGCTTTTTCCTAGGTTCTCGTAGCTTTTTAATTTTGGATAAGCTTGTGTTTTGGGTCCCTTCATAACTCATGGTTAATTCATGTTTTCAGCTAGTTTAGTTGTATTTAGTAGGATAACTTCACCAGTTTTTCCATATATTTTATATTCTAGTAGTTCTACCACTGTCAAATATAAGAATAAATGGAACATACAAGGAAAAGGATTTAAGCATAAAGTAGTTTTCCCAAGGAATTAAATTGGTTTAAATATGTATGTTGTCAGTCTCTTAGAAATGCATATCTAATACTCTCCAGTACTGCATACATGAAATGTTGGAAGCTTTTCTTTCTGCAAGCTCTTTAACATCTACTGTCAAACATCTAAAACTTTGATAGCAGTACTTACAGTTAAGCACAGTTGTTTATATACTGATGAATGTTGTATCCACCTTTGTTTTCCATAGTTCTTTGTAATTACATACCAGAGATGAGGAAACAAATACTGATTTTAGCTACTTTTTGTTTGTTTCTAGCTGAAGATCCATCTGAAAATTATGTGAAGCTAAGAGACTTTGTTCTTGTAAAGCTCTGTAAAGATATGCTTTGCTTTTCCCCGGGAAGGTTAATGCAAGGTTTCAGTCAAGAAATGGTGGTGGAAGCACAACAAAAACTGAAAATAAATAAGGTATTAAATCAGAAACATTTTAGTTGGACACATCCATATCAAATTAGTAGAATAATAATTTAAACACAGAGGGGAGATTTGGGATTTACACATTACAAGCAGCTTGTATAAGGAACTACGTTTGCAGCCTTCTCTATCTGGTATCTTAAACCTGAAAGGATGAGCTGGGTTTGGATTTTTCTGGCAGTGTCCAGACATGTGCTAATGTAACAAATAAACCACCTTATTTTTGTTCCACTGCTCAGCAAAAGAAAACTTGGCCTTGAATTGTTTTCATATAGATGCAACAGGAGTAAAAAAGTAGCAATATGATTTTTGTTTTTCTTGGATGTGATACTAGCTGATCCTCCTTCCCAAAATGCGCCAGTTTTTCCATTTGCTCATTTTCATTTTCTTCCCTAATAAACAGAAATCTTGTAAATACTGTTGTTTCATTCTCATTTAGAAATCCAGAGGCCTTCTAAAGGCCTTTACTAAAATTAGAGAAGTAGATACTGTTTAGTAAAATGTTGCTTAATATCAAATTTTGCTCTAGTTCCAGTCCTTCAGTTCTTTGAAGTAGTCTTGGACTCTGGCTTCTGGATTTTATGCTGCTCATTTTCAGCAAATCCTTGAAGCACCTCTAATGCTGGTACAACACTTTGAGGCCAGACACTGGCTGCATGGAAGAAAATTGTTTTGAAGTTAAAAAAGAATGCTTATTCATTTAATCCACCAGATGGGAGGATAGGTTTGACAGAGACTTTGTCCATGCCTCTGACTGTCTTCCCTTAAGCTGAGGAACTACTCTAATATTTCAATATTTCTCCACTTTTTGAGTTCTGGTGAGTGACCTCTTTATTCAGACATGGTTTTTATTCTCCTTTCTGTTCATTAGCAACACACAAGACGAGTTTATGAAATCCTCCGATTGCGTGCAACAGATATGGGTGATGCAGAACAATCCAGAAGCTATCGGTTGGACGTTAAAAGAAGACTGATTGGCCCTTATAAGGTGTATATGACTTAAGTATCATTTACTACTTATTTCAAGGCTAATTATGCTTGATTTTACTCTCATTTCCATAAATGTAGTTTATGCCAATTATGTTGCCAATCAACTACTATTAGTTATGCAGTGTTCAATTGACATGTACACAGATGCAGAGAACGTTTGTACATACCAGTGCTGAAGATCCTGGGTTTGGTTTCTGACTGTTTTCTGCCCAATTCCAGCAGGAAATTGTTACTAAGCTTATGTTGTCTAGCTACAAGTAGCATTATGTCCAGGTAGGCCAAAGGGGAAGAAATGTCTGTTTCTTGAAAAGGTTAAAAATATCTTAAATAGACAGGCAAAAATTTGGAGAGGTAAATGCTATGCAGTTTACACTGCAGGTTAGGTATAGCTTAGGTTTGGGTTCTACTTGTTAGCTGGCTCTTAGCTCACTTACTTCTAGCAAGTTGTTTTGTTATGTCAACAAAGAACTGTGTGCAGATAGAATATAAAATAATTTCAGCAGTAAAGTTCAGGCAAGTACTAAATTTAGTGCAAAGTAATTTCCATAGTTCCTATTAAGTATGTGTCTTGGGTTCTGCAATATAGTTGGTCTATGTTGCATAAACTGACCCTTTGAGGTACAGATTAAAAAAACAATATCCTAGTTGCTAGTGGCATCAGTGTTTGCATTAAAGAGTCAAAGGACCACAGATAAGTCTAGGTTTATTGCTATAACTAGCATGTTAGCTACTCTCTTCAATTAAGTACTTGCTAAGCAAACCAAAACCCTGTTGGGAAAGTTTCACTTTTTGTGAAACCAAGAAGTACCTTGATTAGCTTGCAAGCCTTCCTAAAGCAGCATTTACCCTGTTACACTAGTATAGCAAAACTTTGTATTCATGTTGGACTTACGAAGGCTGTTAGCAGAAATGAGAACCCAGCACTGTATTAAATACTTGCATGATCAGGAGTAATGCAATGTCATGCGGAGTGGCAGGACCTAAATCAGACCTCCTTTTCTGAACTGAACTTTGCCTCTCTGTGGGAGATCAGGAATTTTTTTCTGATTTTGATCATTTTTTGATCAAAAGAGAATTGAGATTTTTTTTTTCTGATTTTGATCATCTTTTTTCGATCATTTCCAGTTTACTATGGTCTCTACTCCTTCCTCCTGACCCTCAGCATCAATCTTAAAACAAACAAATTTTCCTTTGGGAGATAAGTGTAAAATTACATACAGTACAGCGAGGCTTTGATTTTTGAAACTGATGGTAGAAAATGGAATTCTTGGGAAAATTCTATTGTTTTAATGAACTCTGTTATTCCACAAGCATGCAAAGATGTATTGATAAATTGCTGGGCATACATAATGCTTGCTTTTTTTTATGTATACATATAATGAAATGTTGAATGACATTCTGCTGTTACAAAGTGAGGGAAGACTGAAGAATAGGCAGTAACTAAGGAACTACGCAGTTCAGTAATAGGTATCAGTTGTATAAAAATACATCTGGAGAAAGGAAATACAAAAGTATTGTGAGGTGTTTTTAAGAAACAGGTAAAAATACCACATGTGACACAGCAAACATTTATGCTTGTAAATTTTGTTGCATTTCAAGGCTGCTACTGCTAATCCTTCTAACTTTCAAGGAATTTGTAGCAGTTCATTAAATGTTTTTTGTGTTGAGGAAGCTTCAAATTAATTTCTGATGGTCAGTTATGGGGGAATTAGTTAGCTGAACAGCCACATAATGGGACACCAGTGTGATTAATGTCAGCATATAACTAAGTATCCTGGTTGTTGCCACAGTATGTTTTTTCATGCCATACATCTTCAGCAGTAGAAGTCTAATATGACCTAATCTGTTTGGTTAAGGAAAAACTTTAAAATTGTTTTTCACTTCATAATACAGAAACTGAGGATTTAACCGAACAGATGTCCCAATCAAACACTGATACTGTGTTACTTAGGATTAAGGACATCATAAAGAACTAGGTATACTGAAATTGAATTAGTATAATTAAATTATATACCTGATGACCATTGATTGTGTTCAAACTATTTGTTTGCTTGCTTAGAAAAAGCAGAGAGAACTTGCCAAGATGAGAAGGTGTTTAAGACCAGAGGAGCTGACGAATCAGTTGAACCAAATAGACCTAAACATGCAACATGAACAGTTAGAAGAGAGCTTCCAACAACTTGTTTCAGATTACCGAAGAGTCCTAGAACGACTTGCACAAGCATGAGGACCTTGCCTATACAGGAAACATGCAAATTCCTACACAGTGTTGTAAAGCACATCCTTAATTGTCACTTAACTGTGGAAAAAAATCTCATGTGACGTTTTAATCACATTAAAGGTGACTTGTGTTTCTGTGCATTTTGGATATTTTGTATTTTTGTGTTGTAGATTTTTAAATGTACTTTAGGTTTGGGAGCACTTATTGCTGAAATAAACCGTGTAGATTCGCAGATATAGTATCACTTCAGTTGTATGAATTTTCTTTTAGTTAGACTTTGGTTTGCCACAAGGCTTCATAGATGCCTGAACAGCAAGTTAATACATAAATCTAAGCCATATAAATACTGCACCTTTCAAACTTATCCTAACTTGATCCTCCTTAGGTTGTTCTACTTGGATACTGTTCTACTTGTAACCAGCTCTTGTGACACTGAACCAAAGAGCGCACAAGACTGGTTCTCTTGTCTGCCCATGTTCCCGATTACAGGCTTTTACCCTTTCTTAAAAGAGGATCCTGCTCCCGTTTGCTATCATACCCATTCTACTCAAGCCTCTAAAGGGCCTGGAGCACATCTTTTTCAAATCTCCAAGTCTGCAATTCATGATTTCAGGGCAGTACATTGCAGTCTGGGAAACAGGCAAGACTTTGTAAGGACTCCAAAAGCAGTTCTGTTAGTGTAAGAAATTGCAAATCTGTAGGAAGCAAGTGCCTTTATATAGTTTCTTGACTGTTCTGCTATCCATGACTTCTCAGACATGAAGTTAGTTCTTAAATAGCCCTCTCTCAAATGAATAAATTATGCTATCTTGTAGTTCATACTTTAGAACTGATTTGTCTTGGTCTGTAATGAAGAGGACTTAATCTGAATAAGGATCATTGAAATTTATTAACTGAGTTTCATGGTCCGGGTAGAATTCAGGTCCAGCTTTCAAAACTGTAGATTGACAGTTCACTACTACCTCTGATATATTGCGGGGGAAGAGGGTAATGTTTTCAAATGTTTCAAACCTGTAGCTCTTTTTTTCTATTAAATTCTCTAGAAATTTTAATTCTTCTGTCTAGGATATCTTGTCTGTTTTATCTGTCGCTCATCTTCTGTAGTATCCAGATCTATTATACTCGATAGCAATTTTTAGAAGACCTGTCCTGATTGTAGCAGTAAGCCTGAAGGCAGGTTGTAGGATTTGGGGGATTAGGGTGGTGTTCTGTGTTTGGTTGGTTTTGATTTCTTATTAACTTGTTCAGGTGTTGGTCATAAGCTAGAGGGGGGAAAGCAGAACTGAAGAGCTATGCTTAACTTTTGTTTCTGCACAGAGGTCCAGGATGCCTTTTGTGCTTCGAAGGAAATCTATGCTAACACTGCCTGAGGTTTTGCCACTCAAAAAAGCTTAAACCTTTTAAGAAACTGAAAGACTGACAAGAAAAAATGCTGCCTAATAGGCTGTTTGCCTGCTTAGAGGTTGACTGTTGTTTTCCTCTTCAAAATTTGTCATTGGTTTTTTTTTTGGTGGAGGGGTGGGGGTCCATAAAAAGGCAGAAGAGTCTGGCATATCTGTTCACTTCATCCTTAACGTGGGAAGGGAAAGGAGGCCTGTCTCATATCACTCCAAGGTAATAAAGATCTCCCAAAAGGGCTGAGAAGAGAAATTGTAGGATTGATGCTAGAGTTGTGAAGGTTGCCGTATTTAGTTGATGGTGTGGGATGAATATGAAAGAAACAACTGAGTCAAAAGGCCAAAATTGATTTCTTTAAATAGTGAAACCTTTCTTACACAGTGATTAGGGCAGATTAATCTTTTCATAACCTATCAGATTACTTTTTTCCTTTTTATGTTGATGCTACCAAAAGAGGTGAGCTAGTGCCTCCAGTTCCCTTACTGGTGAAGGTACAGTCTTAGGCTGAGCATGGTCTGGGAATGTTCTAAGCTGTTGGGATGTGCCTGTGGACAGTAAAACACGTGGCCTGTTTTACAGGAGCTATTTAGCTATTTTGTTACTAATTCTTGGTACCAAAGGTATGAATTAAACAGCTTCTGGGAGATCTGAAAACTTTGAATCCTGCCCTCCTGCAGCAGGTTAGTTTCTGCAGCACTGCTGCTAGGAAAGACTGTGAGTACTCTCTAATCCATTACAGTTAGTTAAGCAAATTTTCTAAAACAACCTTCATCGGCCAATTAAACTAGCCATGCAGCCTTTGCCTGAAGTAGTTGAAGTTGTCTGGATTATCCTTACTACTGACAGAGAGAAAGAAGCAATAATCTCATGTATTATCTCAGCTAGAAAGCAGTGATAGTGATACTGACACTTCTGCTGCTTGGGGATCATATGCCCTAGGTCAGTAAGCTTCTGGGGATGAGTTTGAACTTGCATTTTATGGGCTAAGCATTAGTGGTAGAGTTGACCACTTGGTCAACTCTTGGGTTTTGGTGGGTGCTACTAGACAAAGCTCTAGCTTTTCTTACTTGCTAGTCTGGATATTTTGTTCCATGGTTTTCAACAGGATGATAAACTTCACCTACAAGTGAGCTGCAGGATTCTTGTCTCTGAAGTACGCACAGCAGCGACTCCAGCTGTTCAGTGAGTCATTTATAAAATAAAGTTTAATACTAATTAAAAGTTTAAGTTTGGTGTAACTCCTGTTTATGTTTCTGTAGCAATGTAGTTAAGAACAGGGAGCTCCTGCTATATTTAAACAAATACTTATTAGTATAATATAGAAAATAGCATAGCTATTATATATATTTATATTATATATATTACATTGCTAGTGTTGTCCAACCTGCATGCTGAGAAAGGACCTGTGAACTAATAACAGCTGCCTATATACAATTGAAATTAGATACTAGAGGGATCTAATTTCGTGGATTTGTGAGCTGGCAAATGAATACTGAGGCTTAATAGCAACTCTTCAACTCTAGATGTTAGGAATGTAGGAATTGGATAGCTGAAGCTGAATGATCCTTGGCGCAGTATGTTGTTAAACTAATCTTGCATATAAGTTACTTTTGTTCAAACATACAATCATAGATCTTCTCTTTGAGCTCAGCAAACTTGCATGCAGTGTGAGCAGTATGGCAATCCAGCACAGGGGCGTAACCAGTTCTGATTTGGCCAGAGTGCTTCAAGATAATAACCTGTGCAGTGAAGCCAGCAGCTTCCATTGGAGTATCATTCTTGCTGTCACCAGCAACATTGCCATGGCAAACATCTTTCACAGACACATTCTTAACATTGTCACCAGGCAGAGCTTCACTCAGGGCTTCATGGTGCTTCTCAGCAGATTTTACATCAGTTGTGATGTTGACAGGGGCAAATGTAATCACTATGCCTGGCTTGAGAGCACCAGTTTCCACACGGCCAACTGGTACAGTACCAATGCGGCCAATTTTGTAGGCATCTTGAAGAGGCAAACGCAGAGGTTTGTCAGTTGGACGAGTTGGTGGCAGGATGCAGTCCAAAGCTTCAAGGAGGATGCTTCCACTGGCATTGCCATCCTTCTGGGTAACCTTCTGTCCCTTGAACCAGGGCATGTTAAAGCTAGTCTCCAATATGTTGTCTCCGTTCCAAGCAGAAATTGGCACAAAAGCCACAACGTCTGGGTTGTAGCCAATCTTCTTGATGTAAGCACCGCTATCTGACAGCTATCCCAGCTTTCTTAAGCTAAAGAAGCTACTGTTATTCTGTTGAAATATTGCATGCTAACAGGAGCAAACACTAACTATAGGTTTGTTATTTACTTTTTTTCTGCATTTTGATTAAATACAGATTATTCAGTCACTTCACTCAATCATCAAGTGAAACTTTGCACAACATACTGATACAGCATTTAAAAGAGTTTTATGCATTTGAATATCCTTTTCAGAATGCATGTAAGATCTGTAAGTATATTTAAATTTTGTCATTGTGGATGCTGCTGGCATCAAGCTGCTGGTTTGCCCTTCAACACTTACAATTCCAGTCACAGCAATAGTGAATCTACTTCAAGAAAATTCAGTGGAGTATCTAAAATGGTGAATATAATTCAACTATGAAGCATTTTCTTTCTATGCAAGGCTATTGTCAGCAGTGCTAATCCAAGATTTTGTCCCAAGAGGTAAATCAAGTTCTAAAAAATATTTATGTTTAGAAATCTGGGTCAAACTGATTCCTTTCATTTATTTTTGGAACATGTTACCTACTACAGATGCTAGGAAACAACTTCTAGCTTGACAACTATTAACCTGAAGAAATGCAACAGAACACCTATAGTTTCAGAACTGAGAAAGCAGGCTACCTGAAGCTGCAGGATTTGAAGGACACTTTAAATGCTGTAGTAGGGGGAATAAAGGTCTATGTAGCTGAAGCAGTGTCTTGGGCAGTAAATGTCCATGCCTCCTATGAACAAACACACAAAGCTGCTATGTGGCAATTTAGGCAATTCGAGACTGGTCTATTGTCTCTCTCCACAATGTCAGCAGGAGGGTAAGCAGCCCATAATGTCTATACAAAGGATTTACGTCTGCTTATATAGATCATTTTTTTTAATTCTTTTTTGTCTCTCTTTGTTGCTCTTCGTGCTTTTCCTTTATCATATTGTACGACTGTCAGACACTAGAAGGCTTGAAAATCTCATGTTGCATATTTTGCCATTTTACCTTTTCTCCCAATGTGAGTTCTGACCTGATTTCATCAGTATCAAACTGTTAGAGGTAGAAATACCTGTTACATTCATAAGCCTCTCAACTAAAAACTTGGAATCTCAGCTTTCAAATTGAAAACTACTACTCTCTAATGCTGCTGCTTTGTGAAATGTTGCTTGCTAGGATAATTTGGACTTGAAGCTGACAAAACACCAGCCTGGTAAAATATTAAAATCTCACAAATAACTGTATATTGCAGATATTTCTATTTTCCCCAAATAATCAACTTAAAGTCATTGGGAATGTTTCCTTTTCCCATTCTCTCTGTATTTCCATTCACTTTATGCTGCTAGTTCTTTCTCAAAGGAGCAGAAAGATGTGAACTGAACCCTAATTTCTGTCTATTAAAATGTTTCATTTACAAATGCTCTTAGCCACACCAGTCAGTATTTGGAATTGTGGGGCTAAAAAGTTACTGCAACCAATAAAAATGGAAGGCTATTATACAAAGCAATACAAATAGATGCAAGCTCTGTGCAGGCTGGGCGTGCTGTCTGCCAAGATACTAGCTTGTAACTGCGGAGGGAAAATTGTAGGAATGGGCTTGCCCTTCCTATCACTCAAATCTTTTTTTACAAGGAAAAAAGAAAAATAGTGCAAATACCAACTTAAACTCAATCTTGCTTACTAGGTTCTTTGTACCTTATGCTAAAGCCTTCAGTAACAGGCATTGCAAGAAATAGGACTGCAGACTCTGTGGTCTGAGCTTTCTTTTAGACCTATAATGGTGTAAGCAAGTGTAAAAAAGGTCATTAATGTAACAATTTCCAGATTTCCATGTTCAAAGTATTTGTAATTCTCCAGAGTAGAGAAACAAAAAGGAAAGGGGGAAAATCAGTGTCCTCTTTCCACTCTTCAAAGCTCATTTCAGAGATAAGGCTTCCATCCAAATTAATGAATCTCAGGTAATGACATAATGAAGACAAAGCCTTGGGAAGAATGTTTCAGAATTCCCTCTTTGCCATTACAGAAAAAATCTATATAACCGGAGCAGTAGTGTGAACTGGTGAGGTTTTTTTCTGAGGTTGGCACTAGCTTCTTTCTTTAGTAAATAAAGAGCACGTAATGCTGTAAACACTCGTATAGGAGGTATGTGCTCCATTTACGCTTGTTGCACAGTTTGAGCTGAAGAGAGAAAATGTAAAGGAAATCCAGATCCATGAGAAGAGCTTGACATCTACTTGTTTGTTTCTAAATGGTATGGCAATAAGGGAGGTGTTCCATGTTCAATAGCTGCTGGTTTTAGATGCTTGTCTTTCTTCCTGTGAAGCCTTCCTCAGAGCTGCATGGGGTGTTCATGTTTTCAAAGCTTTTATAGTTTCATGGAAAAGATGAAATCTTTGCCTAGAATGAATTTAATATGATAGGGACAGTGAATATGTCATTTTCACTTTCCCTAGATAGTGATATAACAGTTTGGTGCAGCTTTGATTATATATATTTTGTATCACTGTTGTAGGAGGTTCTGGGTTTTTCACAAGTTCAGGACCCCAAACTATCTCACTGTGGATCAGGTGAACATCAATGATGAGAAAAGGACACCTGTGATTAGAGCAGGACCCAAATAGCACCAGCTTCATCAGCAAAAAGCTGCTGTGGAATCAGCTATATCGGCTTTTAAGGCAATCTTAGGAAAGCCTCATGCCAGAAGTAACCAGCTGCTGTAATTAAACTAGAAGTATGTTTCTATATTGATTTTCTATATTGTTCTATATTGTTCTAACAATCTATATTGTTTCTATATATAGATTTAATACATGCATAAGGCATAACTGTTTTTTGTAGACTGTTACAGGCTGCTTTCAAATTTGCTTCTATAAGCCTAGTTTTATGTCTTCCTTAATGCATCTTTTGCTTATTTTTAAATCAGCCTGACCAATGTTGGGCAGAGATAAAGTTGAGATTGTACATTTCAAACATGCTGACTCCAACAGCTCAGAGCCAATATAAGTGAGATGGGCTGTGACAGACTCTCCTTGAAGGACATAACACACAGATGTGCTCAGAAGACCCTGGCCTGAAAAGTGGTTTCTCCAAAGCTGCCTCTCAACCTGAGGCTCAGGACAGATTGAGACATCACTGTCTGTCTTAAATGTTTCAGAGGATTTGCCAAATGTGAACAAAAGGCAACTGTATACATGAGGGAAAAGTGATGTATTTTCTTCTGGTGACAGAACTTACACATGGCAGAGTATGATTTTTCAGCTTTGCTATGTTAGGATATGGTGTATCTCTCCTCTGAGATATTCATCCCTATTTTACTGGTATAAAACTCCTAACAAACCTGTATCTGTTATTTATATTTCCTAGTAAAAGGAGAAAACCTGCATCTAAGCATAAACTAGAGACGACTGAATAATGATGGTTGTTAGGCTTAAGATTATCCAGCGACTGCAAAAATGACACAGTTCTCTTGCAGTGTAATCAACTGTAATTTTATCTATCCACTCTTGGTTTCTGATATGCAAAATTAATTGGTTCAGTCTAACTGATAGCACATACCTGCACGTATTTGTGAAAGAACCTGACACTTAAGAGCAAGGTAGTTACAAAAGTGGTGGCAGCAGAACTAATATGGTCTATGGTTCCTGCATTTTGTTATACCATCAACCAGTTTTCAGACTGTTAGAATATGGAATTCTGGTCTTCTGGCTGCAGACAAAACCCAAGCATTCGCTTTAATTTCTTTAACAGTAGCTGCATTCCACTGAGTAGGAAATACTTACTCACATAAGAAAGGTGAGAGAGACTATGCTACTACCTTAGAGCACTTTGTTTCTCTTAGTAACAGTTCAGTAAAGATGGTGCATTGCTCATCAGACGTGGCTACTTTCATGTCAAGTGTGCTGCTCTCTCTAGGCATACTCAAGCATACCTACTCCAGCACACATGTAGCTACTTATGTGAGATTGCTTTATGCCATATATCATTGTTAGAGAACCAGTGGTTGGGTGTCTGCATTCCAAAAGCCTTGCCCAGATAGCAAATAAGATAAAATGATGCCTGATGAGATTCAAAATCCTGAAAGACCATACCATGCTGTGGAATTGGGAACAAGGTGAAGACATGCACATTTCTGACCTGCAAATGAAAAGTGTGCATACCTCTCACCAGTGGGCAGTGATGCTCATGAGGTGTAACTGGGCAACTTAGCAGTCCTGTTTCTTCATTTACGTCTAACTCTATTTTTCTTCTGCTAAAATCCTGTTATTTTCCTCTCACTGGATAACGATGATGCAGCATGTCAGTTGGTGCAGAATGCAGCTGTTAGGTGAGGACTGTTTTATTTTTTTCTAAGGCAGTGCAAAGTATTGATCTTTAAATTACTACGTGGTCTGGATATAAGCTATATGATAGGCTGCCTACCATGCTGTGGCAGCTGATAATGTGCTGTCACGCGATGTCTGTATAGGACCACAGAGAGGATCACAGAACGTTCTTTCAATCAGACAGCTCTTGGAATTTGCTCCTTAAAGGCAGAAATACTTGCTGCATAACTTCTAAGGTCATGCAGTTTTGGAGTTTTTTCCAGAGTACAGAGGGTAAATAACTCCAGCCTTCCCATCCACCATGGGCTTTGACTCAATTCTTGTTAGCTAAATTGGAAAATCTGTACATGTGAAGTTAAAAACTACAGATGGCTGTGCCAGGAGGTAAATAAATCTGAAGAAAAAAGGTCAGTCTCTGTTCCCATTTGAGAATTTAATGACTTATCTCACAGGTTACCATTGCATGTGTGCACCTGCATGCATGTAAAGATGCAAAAATCATTACGCATGTGTGAGGATGTAGGAAATTATGCTACCTGTTTTACTGCTACATTTTGGTTTCTCCCCTCTACCAATCACTACCCTAACACATTGTATTCATTCTTCCATTCAGTGATTTGATTCCTTTAGGGTTAGTCTCTGCCTGCCAGCTGCTGGATTTATGTCCTGTAGCAGTGTTTCTCAATCTCTTATCAATCAAAATTGAGAAGAACATAATTTCAGACTGCGTTGAACTGTTCACACAGGCAAGTCAAATGCAGGCAAGGAAACAAAATGGTGGGAAATAAAAATGGCAAATGGGCATTAGAAGCTTAGTTTGGTTTTTAGACTGCAAATGAAACCTACTGCACCACCACCCTGTAAGATGGTCTTGAAGTACTTCTTTAAGGTAAGGTGATGCCTGTACTGAAAAAGGTTGGAAAGCTGCTGCTGTGGCTTAAAGTTTTGCTCTTGTAGATCTTTTATAAATGCAAGAAGTCTGGCTGTGCAGGTGAAACAATGAATTTAGCTGGGAAAATATTGGGGTTTTGAGGTTCTAGCTTTAACCTTCGGATTCTGCTAGGCAAAATACAACAGCAAACAGTTCATTAAGCACAGCTCATCTGTTCATTCACAAAAGTACAAAACCAAGTTTTGGTTTAGTCTTTTTGTTCTATTTTTAGGGGAAATAAATGGTGAGCTGGCTCCAGCCCTCGTGGAATAGCATGGCTGCAACTCCGAGACAGAGTCCCGCTGCGAGAAGCGCTGCCACAGCCGCGTCCCTCGCGGGTGGCAGGACCGTCTCCAAGCCTGCCAGCCACGTTACAGAGCCAAAGGAGGGATGCGGACCACATCCACGGGAACTTCAGCATCACCCGAGGTGAGCGGCACCCTGAGGGCCGCCGGTACCCTACCACTAACGGCAGCTGCAGGCAGTCACCCGTGACCTCGCTCCACTCACAGCCCCTCAGCTCCCAGCCGCAGAAGGGCGGGAAGAGAGCGCTCCCGCCCCACCCCGCTCCGCCGCCCGGGCC
>JAOEHY010018184.1:0-13509 GCA_025447955.1 Psilopsiagon aurifrons | reverse complement strand
GACCAAACATCACTAAGCCATAACTAAAAACATTGGTGTTATCAGCACTGTTCCCAGGCCGAAAGTCAAAACCACAGTGCTGCACTAGCTACCAAGAAGGAGAAAAATGACTGCTACTGCTGAACCCATGACAACCACATGACTTATTCTGTGCACAATAAACTTTGTCACTAGAATAGTACTTGTTATCATTATCTGTTAGTCACAGAGCTGTATCAGAATTATTATAACAAGAGACATAGCACCACACAGTTGTACAAAGATAAGCAAAACTCAAGCAAATTAGATAACAGTCTGCTAAAGCTAAAAACCTAAAACAAAGCTCCAGGCAAGTGTAAGACAAGTGCAGACAAATCATGCCTGATAAGCCCCAGCCCAGTGGCTTTGCTGTGTTAGAACAAACCCTGCATTTTTCTATTCAGCAATACCGTATCTACTGAGCTAAAGACCTACAGTTGTGAGACATAGAACAAACTGTGATGTTGTTTGTAAACCTGAGAATACATTATCAAATTGGATTCATTACAGTTCACTTGGTTTTGAAACTTTCAAAGTTGGAATGACTAGCACTGAGTATCAGCAAGACAGCCACTGTGAAATCATCCCTGGGTTTTCCAACGAGAAGCTAAGGAGGTAGGGAGGTTGGTCCTGACAGTAAATAGCAGCCTGCTAATGAAAGTCTCATGATTCGATATTCTAACTGCTGTCAGATTTGGGAAGTATGGAGATCTTAAAGAGTACTTGCAAAACAAGACCAACTGAAGTACAGAATGTTTTATATCAGAAAGGTTATTTCTTTGAGTAAAATCTCTTCTCTCCTGTTCTCCTTTAGCTTCAGCATTTTGTGAGCTCTTCACTTGTTTTATAAGCTAATATACACACAGGAATTTAGGTCAAGCACTAAGTGTGAAGGAGCATGAAATACTGGCAATGATCTCTCACACTGGATTCTGTAGTGGTTCACAAAAGAAAATTAAAGGAACAGTATGACGAAAAATAATTAGAAATAAAACAAATGGCAAAAAAACCCACAAAAAAACACCAACCCACCACAAAATTGAGTACCTCAGCTGTAATTCATATTCAAGGACCAACCTTTCCTGGTGCTGACAAAGGTCAGTTACAGAGTGAAGTTGTGAGAGATCAGTGGAAGTAAGTTAACATGTAGTCCTATTTACATGAGTAGAGTTTGCAAACAGTGACCAAGAAGGCAACAGCTTAGTCTTCTGGCAAGTTTCCGAGGCAGTGAGAAAGGATGCCAACTCCCCAAAGCTCTCTGACTTCATACTTCAAATCAAAAAGCAGGAGTAGTAAGGGAGAGAAGTGAATCTGGTGGACCCTGAGAAGCAAGCCCAGAGGATCTTCCCACTTGGTCTCTTCGATGTTTATGTATTTACACATCCATTCAGAAATAAGGCTGCGTTCAAATTCCAAAAATGTAAATACACCCCCTGCCAGCCACACAGCACACAACAATTGCCATTACAGGCACCCACATAAACAAAACAGCAGTCACAGGCAAATGATCAGCATGATTGCCTGATCCTGTTCTTTCTCTCTGGCTGATACCATTGATTTTCACTAGCAGAACTGGCACACAACCTCTACATCTTTATCCATAGATCAATCTATATTCATGGATTCCTCAAATATTAGTGTGGACCTAAAGCCCAATGTCCATAGTCACACCATAGGCCCCTTACCCAGTTACAAGCTCAGATCCTGGGTCTTTCAAGATGCTGGTCTTCTCATTGGCTAGTCCAGCTTTAAATTCACTGGCTTCTTATGTCCACACACACAGTAGAGCAATGATCACAGAGAAAGTAGCAAAGGAATTTAATAAGAGGATAACACAGACCATGGGGGTTGAGTGGAAAGACTGGCCAGAGAAGCATACTGATAAGAAACTTGCTTACACATGACTACTTCTTTCTATTGCTATTCCCATCACATGCATGATAATATTGCTTTCTTTCTTATTGTTGTGAAGTTCTGGTTGAACCTCTCCACTGTTCTACTTGACTACTTCCTTCAATGTCCCATCAGTCAGTGACCTGAAAGGTCTCATGTTTGTTACAATCTCAGTTGCCTATTGCTCCTTAAGGTTTTTGTCTTTCTGTTTCATTTATTGCTTTTCTTATGTTTTCTCCTTTTTCCTTGTGATGAATAGCTGTGAAATAGATATACTTACAAACCAGATGTCCTTACATTCCAAACATCTTTAAGGAAATGTGCGACTAATCCAAGGTTGGATTTAGCTTTGAGATTTGCTCTGTCTCAGAAATCCTCCTAAGCCTATGGCAACAACTTTGGTAGCTTAAATACAACAAAAAAATCAACTTCAAAGAGTACATTTCTTTCCAGTGAGAACTTTATTATCCAGTATATACTCCTGTAGATTTCTCCCTCAGGATAGTTTCAGCTTGGAACAGTAAGTGCTTTGCATGTTCTTTAGGAAACAGAAATCCTGACTGCAGTCACTTGTCCGTAATATATGACCTTCAAAATAAAATACTTCTCACAAACAATATTTGATTTTGGCTATTTATAAGCAGGAAATCATTTTAAGAGTAATGAGAAACTTTAGAGAACAAACAAGTAAATATGGTTTTTAGCTAACTGGCTTTACGAAAACCAAATTAGTCTTACTAGAGATACAAAAACCAGTAATGTAGGATGAATAATGAGATTCATCTTGCTTACATCTGCTTAGCAAAATTTAGGCTTCTGTGTAAAAAAATTGCATAGGATCTGCTGTTAGTGAATGAAGCAACAGACATCCTCAAAATACAAATTATCCCTTCCTGAAATAAACAGTTGAGTCACTTTCTGGAGATCACAAGGTACGATGGACAGATATGTAAACTATGAATTTCTCTCTGAATGAACCAGCCTTCCCCCTCTGACAGTGAGGAACTCTTAGATGACTGGGGATGGGGAGCACTACAAATAAAAATAGCTTTACTTCATTAGTTGCCTTGGCTGGAATAGGCAGAAGACCATTTTTAGCTATTTTATCATGATTTGGTGGCTGTTGTAGGACAAAGAGATCACTAAGACATTAATAAGAAGTACTTGTAAGTGGAGCTATATAAAATCTACCAATTCAAAATTTCCATTTTCATATGCATGGTTCTCAACACAGTCACATAGGAACAGAACTGATTTAAACCCAGGGAACTGGACCAAAGAAAGAAGAATAAGAAAATGGTGTCTGCTATTAATCTGTTTTATTGTATTTAGGATTGTGAATGAATACTGGATAGCACAGACATATGTCAAGACTGATACGAGTTTTTACATCAGCTGAGGACCTGTCTTAACATATTTATGCACAAGAGCTATTAATTCCTGACCTTTTTGGTCAGGGAGACTTCTGTTTGAGCAGGGATTGACCAGCTAATGATAGCTTTTATGTATGTCAAATTTGAGTCCAAATCTGGATTATTTTAGCAAATGGCTGAATGGCGGCTTTTCATAAGACAAGCAAAGACACACAAACGACACACACACAAGCATAGTGGTTCCTTCTTTAGTTCTGCCCACATTAGTGGTGTGTGAAGAAATGCATCTAGTTTCCAGGTTTGTAAATTAGTAAAATAAAGAAAGGAGTGTGTGAACTCTAATACATTTTCATCAAGGCTTAGCCACTCTGTTTTTTTTACTGTATTCATTGTTGCCTGATCTTCCACAGATTAACCTTTCTTATAACTCAGTCACACCCCACCAACTGTGATTTAGCAAGTGTGCAATTTATCACTTAATAAGAATGTCCGTATTACCCACAGTGGGAGATTTTACTGGCAGTAAAATCTGCTTTTTCTCAGAGGGGAAATAAAGGCTGTATCCAAGTGGACTGAGAAAGTTTAAGGTCTCTTATAATGAGAATGACCTAGAAAGAATGGAACTTTTTATAGGCAAATGTTTAGTATGCTTTGTGGTGGTCCTGAGACATTCTGTGAGAAGAAAGAAAGACATTTATTGGACAGATACTTTTTAAATAAAATTGTAGACAATGTCCTTAGTAGTTTTTTGTGTCCTGAGTAGTGAAAAAATAGTCTTATCTAGCCCACATTGCACTTGCAGTATTATAGTCAGGGATGAAACTCTAAATATGGTCTTTACTGTTCTGCCATTGCGTTGCCTTTTTTTCTTTCTTTTTTCTTTTTCCTTTTCTCTTTTTTCTTCTTTCTTTTTTGTTTTCTATAAAGGAGATAATTTCTGTTTTGTTAACTATTTTTCAAACACAGAAGAAAGCTGAAAAGTTGCAGAGCTTCCAGATCCAATCTTGTCTAAACTACCTGAATCTGTTTTGGGCATGCAATATTCTTCCCCTGGGAAGAAGGATGCCTTGAACTAGAGCATCTAGCACAGTATCCTGACAGGGTTTTCTAAGAGGACTAAGAGTAAGCTGCTTCTTTTTCCTTTGTTCCTTACAAAGTGTGGAAGTATTAAGTCATTCTTCGTTATATTTAGCCCTGTGAATATAAATCTCAGATGTAGTAGAGATGAGACCAAAATCAGTGATAAATGTCTCATGTCCTTAAACCAGTCAGAGATTCATGTAAGCTTACAGTAAATTCTGATTGTTTTAGTGAAAATCTGGGGCTGTTAATTGTGAGCATATGGGTAAGATCCCAACTTTATGGTCTGTAGCTCTTGTTCTAAAAGCAGTTCTCAGAGGGAATAGCACTATGAATTGCCTTTTTAAAATTATTTTACCTTTGCAAAGCTACTTTCCATAGAAACTGGTGATGTATGCGGAGAAGTTCCTGACTATGAGAATCAGAACATTTACAAGATATGAACCTATATCTCTTGGACTATGTATATGAATCTTCTTTTCAACTTAATTTTTCTTTAATATTTTTTTTATTCAACTCCAAAATATTTTAATCACTGAATGACTTCTTCCATAAGCTAAGAAAGAAAGCAGAAAGGAAAAAGATGAGCTTTGTTACTTGAGGTTATAAATCTCTAGGATGGCCTCTGATGCTACATATACTGCACATGAATAAATGGAAGAATGACCTCTGAAATCAAATATAGTCTCAAGTGTGTTATTACATTTTTTTTTAATTTTTTTTTTTTCCCATTTGCTTCACATTATCTATTCTTTAAAATAGAAGAAACATTTCCTGGCCACACTAGGTAACTACATTTTATTCTTACTTCATTCTAAGCAAAATTTTACTTCAAAGATAAATAAACTTGCTTCATTTTTGACAGTACCTCCAAGGAGATTCAGAGAAAAAAGTGACGTGATGTGCTAGACCTATAGCTTGGAGAAAACTTCCTTGCCAGTTCTAAAATTATTAATCACAGTATCACCCTTGGGAAGGGTTTTATAGAAAATAATCATAGAAAAGCTCTCTCAGGAGACTTCTGTAAGTTCCCTACTGGCTGCTTTCTCATATTCTCTCAATAGAAATGTACTTCAAAGACTATCAGGTTAAGCAATTTTCATTAGTATTAGTGATAAGACAGTTGACTCATATTAATTTGAACCTAGTCATTGTGCTCGTGGAGATAATCAGTTTAACCCACCAGTGAAACCACAGTAACAACAAAGATCTAAGCTGATCCACCACAGAATCTCAGAAATCACTACGAGTTCACATGCACATGCACACCAGTACCAATCCCCCCATCTGTTTTTCAGAATCTAAAAGCAATAGCACACTTTTTTTTTTCTTTAATATGTAATACATACATTGGTTGAGTCCCCACCAGCATCCACAGTCTTCAAACCAGATGGGTAACCAGACAGCAGATAATTTGCTTTGATGTGATCATAGAATCTAGAATAAAAAGCTAAAAGGGTCTTCAAGGATCACCTGGTCCAACCTTTCTAGGCAGACATAACCTAGACGAGATGTCCCAGCACACTGTCTAGCTGAATCATAAAAGTATCCAATGTTGGGCAAGCCACCACTTTCCTGCAGAGATTGTTCCAATGGCTAATATTTTTCATTGTGAAAAATTTTCCTCTTGTTTCCAACTGGAATCTCCCCAGGAGTAACTTGTACCCATTGTCCCTCATTTTTCCCATGTGATACCTTCATTTTTCAGTTTCCCATAAGGAATTACTGCATCTGAGCTTAATGTGATAAAAGGCCAAAATCTGTAAAAAAATCGCCAAAATCTGTAATAAACCACCAAAATCTGGTGAAATGTGTGTGACAGTTTCCACCGAGATGAGCTCATTATGTCACCCACAATTTTAGTGTTACTTGAAGTGTCACTTTTAGTGTTACTCCCCATAAATCTCACTGTGAAAGTTGTTTGAAATCAATGCAAAGCTTAGAATAGTAAAGTATCTGGAAGAAAATGATGCATTGGCTTCCACTGGAACTTATGATACAAAAGGTTGGCTGTTAGAGAGTGAAATGCGATAATGACTGCAAATTTATTTGTTACCATAGAATAATTTTTTCCAATTATTTTTTATTTTTTTAAGAATCATATTGTTATAATATGTATATTTAAAATAAACTTGTGCCCTTCCTCATTTTTTCCTTAAAATTAACATGTTTTGTACTGTTCTAAAAAGTTTTCAGTATTAATGCTGCTGAGGAGGGTCATGCCTCAGTAGTGCTAAGGTAAGGGTCATGTATTTCACTGGAAATGCCTCTCATAATCCTGAAGGTGGCTGGATTATCTTGTTTTTCTTGCTTTTCCTTTTTTCCTTTCCACGCTGGCATACGAGCACTGATTAAATGAACGATAAGGTTTAATTGATCCATGTTTGACTGATTTTTTACTTTTTTTATTTAGAAGGTAAAACCTTCCATCATATTTGAAGTTGAGAATTATGGGTGAGATATTAGAGGTCTGATTCCAGTGGAAATTAAAAAGGAAAAAGTTGCCTCGCAAATGTCAAGGCACCTTGTGGTCCAAGATGATTAAAACTAAACTGTTTGCTACATAAATCCCAAGGTGCTGCTATATCTCAGCTATGATGACATTTAGCCAGTGACTTTTCATAGCTTGTTAATAATGTATAGCAATTCCAGTGTAAATTTGCAGTGACAGAGCTGAGCTGCTACAGTAGAGCAGTTAACTAGATTTATTTTGGATAGAGAATGCAGATTTGAAAAAGAAAAAATTCACAGCTGATGTCAAAAGAGATTGCACATTAACAAGACTATTTAGCTAACACAGTTGCTCAGGAGAGGTTTTTTTCATAATGATCTATTATTCTGCCCAAATTCCTAATGACCTAATCACGAGATACAAAACATTACCTCACTCATCGAGGTTAACACACATGAAGAAAAATTGATGCCGCAAACAAATTTCATACTGCGGGCGGACTGGTCCATAAAGTTCATTGATTTTACAAGGCTGAATGAGTCACATAGGTGGGTAAAGGTTACAGCATAAATGCTCTTCTTGTAAGTACAATTGCTGTTAATCATTGCTCCCAGATAAACCTAATAAACTTCTGTGTCATAGAACCATGTTTTTTTTGAACCTTGTATCTCACAGAGGTACAAATTATTCATAAGCTGTAAAAGGTCACAAAGCAGATAAAAGAGAGAGTGGGAGAGAGGAGGAAAAGGGTAAAGATAAAAAATATTCAGAAGATGGGTTAAAAAACAGACTCAAAGAGTGATGACTTACAGCAGGATATGAAGTAGAGTTGTAGGGAAAATTTTGGCTGACATTTCAGTTTTTGCAGATTTTCTCTGATGCTGAAAGTTTACTCACATAGAAGATATTTGACACTGACTGCAGCTACAATTGTCATTGATAAAAATACATCATTTAATTCTCTTAAGTATTAATCAATCTCTTTGGAATTGTTTTTTACCTAATATTTGATGTAGTAGAAATGTATGCATACCAGTAGCCCTTCGAATAGATAATTAAGATGAAGTAAAACTCACAACAGTTATCACTGCTGTTTTTTTACAGGAGATTCACATAGGGCATCTTGGATTTTTATTGAAAATTCCATCTAGGAGTTGAAATTTCTTATTGATTTACTCACTTTTAATAAGGAATGTGTCTGCAAAAGTTAAGAATATTTTGGCAACCCCAATAAATTTCTGATTAGGCTTGAAAAACTCAATTGCTGCATGAAATGCTTGAACAAGTATGTGAAGTTCGCTTACCCCTTTTCTGACGGGTCTTTCCAATACTGATAAAAGTATGAAATTTTTAATTTCTGTAGAAGTAGTTGCTTTTTTTTTTTTTTTTTTTTTTTTAAATAAATGTAATTTTTTTTTAACATGCTTATTATTTAACAAGTCAGTAAAACAACTTAGCTTCCTATTTCATAGAGATGTATTGTGGGGATATTTCAGATTCTTTTTACAGTTTGTGTTTTGATTGATAATAATTAATACAAGAGATTGTAGTCAGTTGAGCTTTTGCTGAAGTGTGGGGAAGTCAGGAAATAAGGAGACATTCAGGTAGACTTTTCCTCAGCTGTGTTCTGATTCATTAGCTGATTCTTCTGCTGCTCTTTTAGTTTTAATCTAAAAAAAAAGTTTGTTGCTTTTATAAGGAAACACTGGCATTAAACTTTGATGTTCCTAGGCTTGATCTGACTAGCTCTGGACTAATGGAAAAATAACAACTTCATTCTCCCAGTGTAATTTGTATGAATTCCTTACAGGAACTGTGTATTTCTAGCTTATTATTCACTTATAAATAATAATGTCCAACTAAAAAGAAAATAAGATGTCCATATTTCTTTCTTTATTTGGCAATTTTCCTTGCAGCATTTGCCATTTTATTAATTTTATTTAATGTAATGAAAACCAAGAGTGAAAACCTGGGATCAGTCTCATATGTGAAGCATCTGCTACATTAGATTGTTAAATATTATATATAAAGTAAGGATACTTCTTATTACCAACAATTAGCTCAGTTCTAATCCACTGCGTAGCTAGCCTTAGGTAGGATGTCTACAACACTGTGAGGCAGATCTACTTAAATCAGTTAGATGGCATTTTCTCTAACCTTCAGCTGATATAATATCAATAATGTTGCAATTTCATGTAGTTCTGTAAATCTGTCAATATTGCAATAGTAAACTCTTAATTTGTGTTTTAAGATTGCTACATCTGTGAATGTTTTTTAGGACCTGATTCATGTCTTCTAAATAGGTCAGCCAGACGCATATGGACAACACAAACTGTGTTTTTGCATCTATGCAACTTTCTGAGATTTAAATGTCAGTTCTTCATTATATTAATGGGCAGCCCTTTAGACAGCTAAGTCCTCATCCTGAATATGTCATCTTTCTTTTAGCTTACACTGTGTAAGCCAGCTTCAGGCTTGCAAATTGCTTTTGTACTTAGCTCATTACAGGCCCGTTCTCTAGCCCCTTCCTGGCCTTTTTCTTGAGTTTGTATATTGCCTCTCGCATTCAGTTTAAATGTCCTGTCTGCTTTTTGCAAAAAAACCCCTGCAGTGTATAGTGTTTCCCTCTGCTGTAACTGAATCAAA
This sequence comes from Psilopsiagon aurifrons, assembly GCA_025447955.1. NCBI lineage: Eukaryota > Metazoa > Chordata > Aves > Psittaciformes > Psittacidae > Psilopsiagon > Psilopsiagon aurifrons. The sequence goes on along the minus strand of JAOEHY010018184.1, from coordinate 4,047 downwards.
GCACCACAAAGCCATGTGGGGCAGGAGCAAAGAGCAGCTTGTATCAATCCATAGTGAATCATAATTAAAGCCATAGTGGAAATCATCTTACAAAAGGTAGAATGCTGTACCTGACAAAATAAATACCCAAGTGTATTGGGTTTGTGTGGCAAGATTTTGGTAGTGGGGGGCTACAGAGGGGGCTTCTGTGAGGAGATGCCAGAACCCTCTGCTATGTCCAACTGAGCCAATGCCATCTGGCTTGAAGACACCCACTCTGGCCAAGGCTGAGTGGATCAGCAGCAGTGATAATGCCTCTGGTTTTAAGAAGGGGAAAAAAAACCTGCTGCAGGGAAACAGTGGAAGAGAAACACACCTGTGAGTCCCAGCTGTGAGAAAAACACCTATGCAAACACCATACCATGTAGCCCTACTGTTCAGGACCAAGGCAGAAGAGATTTCTTACCGCTTTCCAAAAAAATGACCTTCCCAGGTATCTGCAACTGCTTGTGATATCAAGTACAAATGGAAAGTATAAACCTTTGAATTTTCTAGCCAACTAACTATGAGCAAAACAATCTTCAGTGCTATCAAGGCATAACATCCAGTCTTTGTTATCTCAGTACTTTTGGGGATGGTGAGAGTGCAACGATTGTGTTATGGAAGTATGTAGTGATAACTAATGAACTTCTCAATCTGAACATCTCACTTGAAACCATATTTGAAAATAGCTGTGATAGAAGCATAGATGCTTTAGAAGAATAGGGCTGGAAGTATCTCTGCTATATCACTCCCAACATCCTTCAAAGATGTAGGGGAACAGGCAAGGAAGAGGAAACATAAGGTAGACTAGGACTACTTACTGGAAAGACTGGACACTGACACTGAGGATGAGGAAATTGGTCTTCTGCAAGAACAGACAGTCTTTATCCCAGAGCTGCTGCTTTTCAACCTTTCATGTGAAGAGGGCATAAATGTAGTAATAGCCTCAATGCAGCATCATTAGGGCAGTAGCTATTCCTACCTCCAGCTGAGCAGCACCATGGCAAGTTTATCACTCAAAGGGCAGGACCTTACCCTTCTATTTTTTCTGTTTCTTGATAGCTTCTTTCTTTTCTCACTAAGTATAATTTTAAACCCCATGCTTTACTTTTTAAACGTTACTTCCCTTTTCCATTTCTTGAGTGATCCTTTTGTGTAATAAAACCACTGGTGTTTGGATCTTTGTTCATCCTGTATTTCCCTGTCCTATATGTTCCCAGTCTCTTGTTCTTTCAGGTTTCTTGCTCTCTCTCAAATGTCCCATCTTATATTCAGTAAAATAATTATAGAGAAGCAAACTCATCTCTTACATACTATGTGTCTTTTCGGTGTTCATATCAGCCAATAGCCCAAAGGGCAAGCATAAAGAGGAAGCACCTTTAAAATGATCAGTGGATTGCTCCTGATTTCGGAATTTCAGCTTAGAAGTGCCTAAAATATTATAGTTACACTTAAGGTTCATTTTAACTCACAGGTTTCCTATATGGCTTGGGGTTAATTTAGATGTAGGTTAAGTCTTACTAGATGGCCGGTGAAACTGGCCACTGATTCTAAACCTGTGTATACATCTAAGGGGCAGTTTAGACACTTAGAGGCATGTATACCTCTTCTTTTCACTTCTGTTCTTCATCGTGCTACTTAATACAGGCACTTTTGAAAGAGTATTTGTCATAACCAGGTTAAATGTCCATTAGCTTCCTGTAGGACCTTCAGAGTCACCATAATGAACTCCTGAATTCATTTTAGAAGACAGAGTTTCCAATCCAGCTGAGATTAATGGGAAGTGAGGAAAGATTTCAAAATCGAAAACTTGCAAGTCTGATTTCATCACATTTTGCAGTTAATGTCAGCTGCAGGTTGAAAACTGCAAAGAATTGGCTCCTTCAGATACATAGGAGATTTGAAGGTGACTCCTTGGCCATGTTCTTCTGGAAGAAGAAAATGGACCGTCACCTTCTACACCACACTAATCCACAGCTGAGCATTTTGCTGAGATGCTTATTCCCATCTCTGTTCTTTACTGCAGTGTATAAGTACTGAAGTTACATTTTTCTGTTTCAAATCCATCAAATTCAATAGAATGTTTTCAGTCTTTTGTTCAGCTATTGCATTGTCATACGCCCAAAATAATGATTGATGTAAAGGTGCAATAAAAAAGGGACCATTTTATGTCAACATTTTTTTTTGAGAGAAAAAAAATCTGTGGAGAATGATAAAAAAGAAAAAGATCTTTGCTGAAATCCCTATAAACTGCTCAAGGGTAAGGCATACCTGCTCATGGCAAGGGAGTTGGAACTAGATGATCTTAAGGTCCTTTCCAACCCTAACCATTCTATGATTCAATGGTAATTAAATTGTGAATGCATTATTCTTACAGCAAATGAGCAGTATTTTTTTTGCTACTTTTTGGTACTAAACTGTTGATTTTATGTTGATACCTTTCTAAGTTTAAAAGCCCAGCCTTCACAGTGCATTAGCTTGCTTTATCAAATAAGGTCTAAGAGTTACTTGCTGCTAAACCTAGGTATGCATTTACTTACAAAGACATAAATTGTTTTCTTATTAAGTAGGTACAAAATTTCCAGTGGCCATACCTTGGTATGAAAATCAAAAAAACAAAGCCACTGTTTTTCATTTGCAGAGCGATCATATCCCAGGGACCATATACAAATATTTTCTGAAGTATTTGAGTTAGATTTAATACCATTTATAGCACAATAACTATTTTGCATATCTGCTTACACTTTCTAATGTCAGTTGTATTTATATTCTATTTTTTTTCTGTGTGTGTGTCCTCTCTAATACTCTAAAAGAAATGACAGAAAGAAGGTATGAATGAGGAGGGGTGCAACAGAAATATAGATTAAAAAAAAAAAGAGGAATGAACAAAACTTAGGAAATGATTAAAGTGATTTTTAAATCCTAAGAAGTTTATCTTCATTAACACTCTTAATAAAGCATACTATTTATTACAATTTTGGGAAATTTACAAAAGCTGCTGACATTGAGGTGTTGTTTTATGACTTAAAAGCACCAGTAATATGCTTCCTGCTGGTGTTTCAGAATTGCTCAGAATTATTTAGTTACTAGAGTGCCTACCTCTGCAGTCATGAAGCATTGTTTTCACCTAATTATGCTATCTGAACACAAGCAACTGTGGTACTGTAATCTTTGCAATAAGTAAAAAAAAAAATCAGTATGTGGAATACTTGCATTATTATTAAATATTCTCTAAATTGAATGATTGACTTGGGAAAAAGTGTAATTTGTGCAAATTAATTAATGTGGTATTTGATTTACTGGGTATCCAAGAGCTGTCATGACTTTATATTTTCTGTTTGAGCATAGAGTAATATTTTTTATAACTTTTCTTTTTTGGTGGTGCTACAATCACTCCATGTGGTGTTATACACTTAATAAATATTTGAAAAGTTTTCAGTACGAAATAATTTTTTTTTCACCAAACATTTATAAATATACATGTATCTATTTCTCTTCTTCAGTGTTTAGAGAGTTAAGCCCATGGCTATATAGTGCCTCTGAAGTATCAATATAAACTGAGTAGAAAATCATCGAAAGCTTCTCCAGGCTGTATCCTGTGATATGAAGCTAATTCAATTCCATCGATTCTCTCTACTGGAGTTATATCAACCTGCTCCAGCTACTTATGACCACAGTAACTGGGTAAACTGCTTTTGAATTCACTGGTTTCTACCTGTCAGCAAGTATACACATTATATATAAAAATATGCCTCTTGAAGCTGCGGGCAGAAGAGCTCTGAAAAAAACCTTGCATTTTGCAGACTGAAAAATCAAGACTACTCATCTTAGATAAATGTAGGTATAGTTATTCTGTCCAAAATTTTTACATAATCATAGAATAATTAGGGTTGGAAAGGAACTTAAGATCATCTAGTTCCAACCCCCCTGCCATGAGCAGGGACACCTTCCACTAAACCATATCACCCAAGGCTATGTCCAACCTGGCCTTAAACACTGCCAGGGATGGAGCATTCACAACTTCCC
>JAOEHY010018183.1:0-13566 GCA_025447955.1 Psilopsiagon aurifrons | reverse complement strand
GACCTGATCATTGTAACTTGAGAAGTGGAATTCAGGCTGAATGAAAAAAGGGCCCCTTCTGGATAGCTCATCTCAGTGCCCAGTTTTGTCTCAGTGAGACATTTCTCTTTGCTTCTCTGGTGAAGGACTGTCCGTGTTGTCCCTGAATACATAATGTTTCGCAAAAGTACCATGAAGCTTATCTTCTATGAAAGCACGAGGCAATGACTGTAATGGAAGATAAAATGAAAAATAGCTATGCAAATATACAGCTGTCAGTCTGCATTCTTCTGGCTTGATGCTTTTTTCCTAATGGCAGTCACAGAAGTTTATGCATAAAGGGAGCACCACTGGGCACTAACAAATTTATCCAGTCAAAAGAAGTTCCCTGAGGAAATCCCATCAAACCTTCCTTCTTTTATGACCTTCAGTTCATCCCTTCCTCTGTGTTCACTTTCTTTCCTACCCTTAAAATCTCTTCTGTTGTTGAACAGGGAGTGCAAGTTTACTTTATCAATGGAAAAGGGTACAGGAGCTGTGAACTGCACCAGGCAATGGTTCACTTAATTTCTAGTTGCACAAATCTGTTTTTTCTACTCAAGTCAAGTGGGATCATAGGACATACTGCAATAACCAGACTGAACCAATGGGCAGGAGAGAACTTCATAGAGGAGGCTAAGGGCTGCCAATTTGAGCAAGGCATATATATGGGGGTTCAGGGAAGGCATCCTCTTCTGGAGGGAGTTTAGGAGATTGAGAGTACAGGAAGTTAGGACAATTAACAAAGATGAAAGAATGGAAGGGTTTTTTTAAGAGTACTATGTCTAAACATGTAAATTACTATTTTGTAACCAAAGTTCCTTCTTTGCTATTTTCTGCTTTTCAGAAACATACAATAAATATGCAAGAAAAGTCAAAAGCCGTAACAGTTCCCTTCATACATTTCAAACAAATCCCATCCTTTCTGGCAGTCTGTCCAAGTAATTTACTATGTTGAATGTGTGGCCCTTTTTTCTTGTACAATTAGAAAAAGATTTTTATATGAATTACCGTGAGCCAAAATTTTTAAGGCAATTTGTTCAGACTAAAAACATGCTATTTCTAGCTTCTAGCACACATCTATTACACCATAAAGTTAAATCTAAACAAATTTCTAGTTCCTGCACAGTTTCAACTTCCCAGAATTTTAGCTTGAATTACAGAAATCAAGATAGGTATAGGATATGCTCTCTTGATTGACATTTTCAGATTCCTGCTGCACCTAACCACTGGCTGGTGCTGGCATTTCCAACCTGCACCCTAAGAGATTCTCCAAGTGCTACAGTGATACATTCACAGCTTTTGTAGCAAATAACAGTTCACTGTTTGGGAAGGACTGGGAGGGAAGATGCTGAAAGGGTATTAATGCTGTATGTAAAGTAGGTCTGTGTCTTCACATCACCGGACTGCCACCACTTCTCAGATATAGTGGATAATGGCTTGGACACATCATCCTCCAGTTCTCTCAGGAGCAGATGTCAGTTTCCATGGTCTTGTTCACCTTCGAGTTCGTTAGATGATCTCGAATCTGATTTCATAGCGTGGGCAGTTCTTCATTCTCCCAGTCCCTGTCTTTGCCTTCTGTGTCTTGGGCAGTGTGGCTGGAGTTTTTGCTGGTGAAGAGTGAGGAAAAAAATGGCTTTGAGTACCTTGGCCCTCTCCATGTCCTGGCTGTCCAGATCTCATGTTTTCTACCATAGAAGACTCACATATTCCCTTGTTTTCCTTTATCACTGACATACCTCTAGAAGCTTGTTCACTGAATGTCTGATCCTGCTATCTCTACTTTCAGTAATAAAGTATAGGTTTAGCTGCTTCCTGCATTTTTCAAAAATGGGCATTTGTGGACATAGCACCATCCAAACAGTAGTCAGACTAAACCCCATCATTCCTGAAATTAACAGCCGGCACTGAAGTTGGGATTCAAAGGCAGCAAGTCTTAGTCTTAATTCATTTGGTTGGAGTGATCTCCATATCATAGAGTATGGTTAGAGTTGGGAAAGACCTTAAAGACCACCAGTTCTGAGCCGGCATCATGCCCTGACTGCTGCGCCATGTCCTGTTTGCTGCAGTATAGCATCCAAATTTGTAACATACATTAATGTTACAAATAATATAATAATGATTTTTTTTGTGTATGAAATACAATAGCGATTTTTTGTGCATGAAATTCTGGTGCTGCTGAAAATGAATCCAGTGGTTTGTGTTGGCTACAGAGTAGCTATAAGGTTGTTTGATGAGTTTTTCTTAAGTCAGGACTTGAATTTTTCTTATAGCAAGGAGTAATTTGCTGCATTACCTTAACGAATTGCACATACCAAACAAAGAGCCCTTTAGATGTCAATCAAATGCAGCAGCATTATTAATAGCATCCTTTTCAAAAACTGCATTTAAATGGAGAAAAGAAAAACCAAACCTAAAATCAAAGCAAACCAAAACATGAAGCATATCAGAAAGCCATAAAATCAAATTCTCTTATTCTTAGTGTTTGCTTAAACAAGTAGCAAATAATCAGGCAACTACAACAGTACCTGGCTGCAGTGCTGCTGGGTGTTCTGTGTTCTCTCTGGCTTTTGGCAGTTATTTTATCTAAAAATTAGTGGCTTTTTATGGGGACGCAAATACTTTTTATCTGCATAGCTGCTAGCCTGCTTGAAAGGCAGGCATATTTCATGATATGAACTTGCAAATAGAATGGCATATCTATACCAGCAAAGTGTAAGAATCTGACTGGGAATTTCTACTGGCACCAGGTCATCTGCAATTTCAAATCTTCATATTCTGTGATTACAATCTCTTTTTATGGTAAGTGCTTTAAGAAGGAAACAATGAAAAAACTAAAGATATAAATGAGACAAATAGGAGGGGTTGTTCATCATGTAGTAAGTGTTCATAGATTAATGTTTAATAAGTAAACAGTGAAGAAATAATAAAAATACTGCCATTTGTTGTTGATGCCTATGGCAGTTTGAGGGAGGTAGAAAGAGGGTGCTTATATTGCCCTTTCTGAAAGCACATCACTATGTTGCTTTGCTAGCATGATCTGTGGGAGTTTCTGTTCAAAGCCAGTACTGTTCACAGAGGAGCAGAGAAGGACAACTTTCTAAAATTGTAGCATCTTTGCATATCAATCAAAGGCCAGGAAAGGATTTCCAGTGAAAACTCTCTCTGTTATGACTATTGTGTCCAGCTCTTTGGAACATAAAGAGTCTTAAAAGTTTTGCTTTTCCCCTCAAATTATTCTTCATAGTGGTCATATGAGTGAATGTAAATCACTGTACCTAATTTTTCAGAATGTTTTTGGTTTACTATTTGCTATTGAACTTTCTTCAAAAAGAAGCTCTAAGCTAACTGATCCAAAGCAAGGAAACACTTAGATTAATTATTTAGAAATTCTTTTACCTAAATTTTTCAAAGGTCCTCTAACAAGACAAGTTTTTCTTTAGTTTTCAATTTATGATATACTAAAGCCTGTAGTTTTAACAGGAGATTTAAAATGTCAGCAAAGTGTATAATATCCGTTATCTTTTAAGGAAGCTTTGCAGCTATCACTAAACTAAACTGTTGCTGGGTTATAGGTCATGTGATATCCTTGTTTTCAAAGTTAAAAAAAAAAAAATTGTCAATGTAGCCGGTTTTTCTTCTTTATACAGGTTTTATTTTTTAAAAAATCTGGATATATTTTGGTACTTAAAATAAAAGTACCAAAACCCCTAAATTATGAAGTATTCTCTCTTCATGTGATCCAAAGAAGCATGTTTTGTTTCCATGTAAAACCATCATATTAAAATATACTCTTTAAAATGTTCTGGCATGGAGTCCTAGCAATTGCAGACACTTTATAATTGTCAAATTCTGTGTTGCTAAGTGTCATTAGAAAGCACTGTCTGCTGCATCTATATGGATTTTCATGGTTTTGCTGATCATAAGAAGTTCATTAGCAAAGACTGCAAGTAACAGTTTTCTCTTGCACTGTAGTTTGGTAGACGTGATCTACTTTTTGTGTAAAAAAAGAATTAAAATCACTCAGCAGAAAAAAGAAGGAAAGCTTGGTTTTATTCCCCAAAGGAGATAGCCAATCCTACCAAAACCACCACACAAATAAACAGTATTGTCCTTTTCAAAGCTTAATGCTTGTCATCTCTAAGTTTAAAAAAAGGGATATATGCTGAAGAAATCAATTATGACTGTAATAAACATTACTTAAATGACACCTAGAATTATAATTATCTGAAATTTCAAAAAATGATGATTTGATACAGTAATACAGGTTGCTTTCCAGTACTTTAAATTGGGATATTTCTGCATGGTGTTTTATGCTGAGTATGGTACCAAATGTAAAGTGTCACTGATGACTACTTTAGTCTCTTATTATCAGAGTTTACTTATGCATTATTCGTCTATTAAATCACTAAGATACACAGATTCTGTGATGCTCAGAGGCCACTTTAACAAATCAATCCTTAAAGCAAGTTTACTTCATAATTTAATTCATAAAAATTCAGAAATATGTGCATTTTGTCATAACTGTAAAAATTCAGTAGTCACTACAGCGCAGAAAAAAAATTGTTCAAAACTGTTTAGAAGTACTAAACTATCCTATATTGCATATGACTACTTGCCTGGTTGCTAGAGGCAGCAGAGTCACATTGGTTTTATCCCAAATATTATGTTATTTGATCATTTCTCCTTCTGCCAGTATACAGGTGTCTGCAATCTGGTTCTTCCTCCATCTTTTGGATCATCCATGATTATGTGACTTTGCATAAGGGAGTATTGAAAGGGTTTCAATATTTGAATTTTCTCTCACTGAGTGTTCATTTATAAGCAGTATTCAGATCTGGTTTTCTCTTTCAGAATATCTAGAAAGAGATTTCTTGTGCACAATGAAACTGTAGAGCTTGTTGCTGCCATATGTTCTGAACACCCAAACCATTAATAAGTTCCAAAAAAAAAATTAGAAAAATTCATGGATAATTTGGCTCTCAGTTACTATTAAGCATAGTCATGAAAGTGCATTCTCTAGTGTGTGGATCAGGAGCTCCTAAAATGTGATGAGAACTTGGAAGATATGCATAGAAAATTAATATTCTTCTGTCTCAAGCAGTTTTTCCTAAGCTGTTGACCACTGTTAGGGACAATATATTTTACTGGGACCATTAGTCTGACTTAAAATCTGGTAAAAAAGTTAAAAATTACTAGAGAATAAGTGTCTGTCTTGCTAAGAACAACAATTTTAGATATCGTGCTATGCATGCTATGCTACACAGTTGTGCAGCTCCATTCAGATCTCTCTCTTCACTCTATCAGAAGTACCTGATGAAAGCTTTTGTTATTTTCCTTTCCACTAGCTCAAGAATTCGAAAGATCTTTCCTCACACCAGTTTAACATGTGTTATTCTTTTCCAGTTCTTCCATATTAATTTGGAAAGGAATAGATGCAGCCATGAATCACACCTCCCTCACAAGCTAGATTTTAAGTCATGTCCTAATGTGCAGCCTGACTGCGGCAAGACCTGGAAAGCTAAGTGCAGCAGAGACATGGCTATACCCACCTGCATTTTCAGTCAGATCTGTTATCTGTCCTTTAAATCCCTTGGCTAGAAATGCCTTCTTCCTTAGATACCCTAAATCTTCTGATTGCCTTCAAAATTCTTTATGCCTGTGCCCTACTTGTTTTTTTTTTTTTTCTCATTATTATTTTTCCTCTTAATAGGCCAGTTCTTGTTCACAACACTAAGCCTTTTTTTGTTCAGTTCCAGTAAATAAAGCTTTCTATATTATCTGTACAGACTCTGAAGTTTTGTACACATAGCTACTACATTTTCTCCTGAGTGAATGCCTCCACAAGGCCCATTTAAACCATGATATAAAAATAAATTTAAAACCCCAAGACTAGTAAGGGTTAAAAATTAAGCCCAGAAAAAATAGTATTTAAAGGTTAGACAACTGTTAGGTCTGTATATTTTTTTTATAAAAAGAGGAGAAAATTAAAATAGCAAAAAAATGAACAGTATAGTAGGATTAATTACAGTATACAGACTCAGTTCAGCATCAAAATCTGCTGGTAGTGATTGCTGGACACATGCAGTCATTTAAGGGTCAAATAAATTTCTGTAAATTAATCTCAGTGAAAGTTATAAACTTTAGAAGTTAAAGGCAATAGCTGCTAGAGATAGGCATGGTAGCAAAAGTAGAAAATCAACAAAAAAAAAGGATAATAGAAGCTGAAACTGATTAAAAGAGAGAAAGATATATTAAACACTATCAAATAGTGTTATCACTGCAAATGCTTACATTCTGTAATACAAAAGGTTGTTTTCTGGGAGACATTATAGTTCTTTTGAGAGCAAAAAAGTTGGCAACTGGAAGAATGACCCAAACCCATCACAAAAGAACATTTGATCTGAGGAAAGGAGCTGGGGACATTCAAAGTACTACCAGTCACTGAAATTGTGATCAGCTTGTATAGTATCTTTTTATCAAATAATGGGGAAAAAGCATTTTAATAACCAGATTAATTTTAATAATAAGGTTAATACAAGGCTATGAGTGACAAGTTATCTTGGAAACAAGACTGGATTTACCAATTAACCTTTCATCTCTGCCAACAAAAGGGAGAGATGGTTACCTAACTTCAGGAAGAAACCTGTCAGAATTCAATGTGTTTGATCTAGAGCATCTTAATTGGCTTATTGTATTTGCTGTGCCAGAATTTTTCTTTTCTCTTCTAGTGTTAGCTTCTGAAAATCATCATTATTAATACAAAGCCTGAATATTTTGCTAAGTGCTCCAAATCAAACTTGTGTCTTATATTCTGTAAAGCATCAGAACTAAATTCTGCTACATGCTGTGTCAGACTGGAAAGACTGGGACAATTTAATATACAACAAAGTAGAAATTAATCACATTTTTCATTTTCTTATTTATTTAATTCGTGTCTCCTTTATTATTTTCTTGGATGTAAAATCCAGTTGATGTTAAGCCATAACCACATTTTTGTATATGGGAGGTTTCTGGACTGATAACACAAAGATGCACTGATAAGGACCACAGATATGCAGGCTTTAATGGCTATGTAAGGGAAAGTTGGGCTATAACAGAGATGATGTCAAAGAGCTTTTGGGTTGTAATATAAATATCTTATTTGGATGGTTTGACTAGAATACTCATCAACTGTATCACTGAGGCAGGCATTGCACTGTAATTGTTATTTTCCCCTTAACACTCCATTTAGAGGCTAGGATGTATAAATAAATCCTCTTCAGACCTCTTGTTTTGTGCTGGTTGTGGATTTACAAACGAAATATGCCTGTGCAGCTCTCCATTACAGTGTTTATATGGAGATCACAGGAAAGGCTTTCTTTTCTGTACACATTTTTACCTCCCTAGGGTTATCTCTTCTCTTAACAAAAGGTGTGGGTTTTGCACAGTAGCTGCAAAAAGCCCTGATGATAAAATCTTCTAGCACTCAGCACCACCTTTCAGGGGTAAAACACATCCTGCTACTGTAATCTCTTTGTCATTCAATGAGTGCCAGAGACTCTCAGGAATTGATTTGCACTGCACCAGTACTGCTACTGCACACAATGGGAGCAAATAGAAACTAACAAATGTGGATGCTGCACCCTAAATGCAGATTGCAGATGAGACAAGGGGGGGCACAAAATCACAAAATAAAATATATAAACTTTTAGAATCAGTTTTAAGTAATCTTAAGTTTGATGGCTTTGTAACAGTAGCAGTGGAAAATTACTGAGCTGCATGATTCACAGAGGAAAAAAACGATTGAGTCCAGATAGAGAGCATACTGGAAATTCTTGCATAAGATAAACCATTGTAGTTGATGTAGTTTTAGGCCTTTATGACCTTAGTACAAATGAGTGTAAGAAAAACAGGCTAGAAGCACAGAACATAAGGATAAGGAGTATCTGGAATGGCAGGTGTCCAGGATGGGCTGCAGTTAAACTAAGGGACAAGTAGAAGGACAGGATGATTGTTCTGTCTGTGGTGTTAATGAACCAATTAAGCTGGTATAAACATCTACTCTGCGTGCTTCAAACCCTGCCAGCAGTGATGAAGACTGATGGAAGAAGTAAACGACCCTCAGAGACCACCACATTTTTGTACACATATGGGGAAATTTCTGGAAAATTATTTAATCCATACATGGTCTCCTGAATATGTATGCATGCCCAGTGGCTATATAAGGGCAGCTTGCGTAGACAACACGTTAGGAGAAGCTCTCCCCCGTGTCCCGGCACTGCAATAAAGAATACCTGCTTGTCAACTTGAAAACTTTGTTGGCGAGTTTGTTCCTGGAGTTTTCTCCAAATCACAGACAAAAACCCTTGCCAATGACATGTAATTTAGAGCAATCCTGAAGGCTCTCTGAAATGTGCTGCTGCTGGATTCCTAGAGCCAAGTCCTCAGAGGCCCTGCTATTAATCTCGGAGAACATCTTTCAGAGTTACAAACTGTAACTTTTCAGTTTTCGTACAAATATCCAATTTATTCCCATCACCAAGGCCCATTTGTCTTATAAAAACAATAACCCACAAAATGCAGATTTATTTTAAACATTGCCCTCTAAAAGATAAAACTAACTGTAATTTCAAGATAGTTTACAGTGTTGGGGAATATTTGTATTTGTGCCGTCAGATAGTGGATCATTCTTTGCTAACTGCATGGTAATATACTTCCTTGATTAGTACTGAACTTTGTTGTGATAAAACTGAAAATTAAAAAGAAAAAACTGGGTCTGCTACTATTTTGAGTCTGGGAATCAATAAAGGTGTGGCTAATCAGTGATCCCTTATTTTCCATGGTCATTTACACATTTCTTGGGATTTTTCCATCTTTTAAATCTTGACAGAGAAAAAGCATAGGTTCTTTCCTTAGCAATGGTTAGAGACATAGCAAAACACAGGGCACTTTATGGAGCATAAATCAACTACTTTCTCCATCTACATTCCACTTTACTCATTTTTCAGAACAAGAGGTACTTTAATGAATAGCAACTCTCTGAACTATACAGACACAGTGATGTTGAAAAATCACCTTCATTCTGGTGAGCTACCTTAGCAGTTTAAAAAGAAAGAAAAATGGCAGTTAACTGTATCACTGCTGTATATTTTCATTTTAAATCTGTTTTTTGGAAAAGCTTTGTCAATAAATATTAATACAGTCTGTACAGCATTAATTTAATTTTTTTCTTTCCTTCTGTTTATGGCTTTAATATATATTTCATTGTTTCCTGAAGATATCCAGTAAAACAAGTACTAAAAGAAAAAAAAACCAAACAAACAAACAAAAAAAAAAAGTAACCCAAACCAAAACAGAGAAGGAATAAATAAACACAGATTTGTGCAAGCGAAATAAAGTTAATTATAAATCAAGTAAATGAATGAGAAATAAAGAAATAGTACCAGATTTGGAAGTGATTAACAAAAGTTGACTTTTGATGCCTGATGAAAGTGGACAGCATATTCAGGACAGTAAGACCCATCCAAAATCAAGAGATCAGCATGACAAATCACACAGGGAAGAGCTGAAAGGAATAGCAAAGTAAAAATAATAGGGGACAAGTTGGGCTAGAAGCAGGGCAGTTGTAAGAGTGATTAGATGACCTAATCTTAGGGCAAGTAAGATCCCATCAATATACTAGATGGGGAGATAAAGTACATAACGTATTTTCATGGATTATTTTACTTTATCCCTCAATCTGCCTAACCTGAAGAATAAATAACAGATCACTGAAGTTCCTCAGTACCTTGTGTTTCTACTTTTCTCATTTGTAGAACTGCCAGTGTTGGAAAGACATGTCTCAATGCCAGTCATGAGCAGTGCTATCAGGATGCAGTCAGACCAACCACTCAGAAGATGATTTAATAGGCCTGCTCATCACATGGTCCAGTAAAAAAAATGAGCAGTAGGCTGAGAAGACTGCAGCTCAAATTAGGTTCTGTGAAAGCTTTTTTAGAAATGGACAGATCTGTTTTGAAGAACAAAACCAAACCAAACCAAAATTTTTTTGGCAAGCTGAAGTAGGATGATAAAGTGTTAAACGCACAAACCTCTGCTTTACATTTCCTGTAGTGAGCTTAGGAAACTCACTTTTGAGCTTCCTGACTTTTATTTTCTTCATAAAATAAAGGCTTATAAGCCTTTTCTGAACTATGAATTCAAGTAGCTGAGTCCAAGTAGTACAAACTATTGGACTATTAGTCCAAAGAGTCTAAAGTCCAAACCTCAGACTCATTTGTGAAGCCAGTCCAATAGAGGGAATGCACCTCAGAGTCCAGGCCCTCTCAACCATGCAAAGCAGAGCTAACTGTTGTTCAACAGTGATGCAGTTCTCATACTATCCCATTACTACTTGTTTTCTTGTTGTTCAAAGTGATTAAGTTTTCATGCTCTATCATTGTTACTTGTTTTGCTGGTTTTGAAGAAATTTGTTGATTTAAGAACTTATATGGAAATATCTTTTTTCTTAATCTGATTTCCTTTTGTAATTTTCTTTTCCTCATCCACTCCGACTATCCCAGACACTCTATTGATCTAGTAGTGCTAAATTAAGGCATGGGGACAGTGCTGACTGTTTACAATGCAAATGAAGCCAAGACATAAGGCTCTTCTTGAAGCTCTTCTTTGTGCATGGGCTTGTTCGCCTCTTATATGTACACAAAAAGTTAACTTTATTGAAGCTAGTGATTTTAGTAACATAAAACCAGGATGAAAGAGAAATGCATCGTCTGTTCAGTTAGTAGGTACTGAAAGCTGAATTCACGATTAAATCATCACTAAGCAGTAGAAACTACAAAAGGAGCTAAAATTTTATAGCCAAGTGTGCCTTGTTCATTGGTTAAGTACTAGTAAAATCATACGTTATTGTTTCTGTGGTTTGTCTCCTTGGTCAAAGATCCTGTATTTAAAAATAGAACAGAAACACTTGAAGCTTCTTGCATCTGGTTGTCATTAGTGTTCACAAGCTGGATTTTGGTAGCTTTCAGCTCCACTGAAATCAGTTCTAGGCACCTAATTTCTGTTACCAGAAAGCAGAGGCTGCCTAAATTTTGCAAACTTCAGCTACTACAAAGACTATTTTGTAACTTAGGTTTTTATTAATGATGTTTCTTCAACTGGCTTTACTGAAAGGTGTTATTTGGCCAAGTGCAAGGTTCTGCACCAGGATCAGGGCAGTTTGACATGAGTTTGCCAACATCAATGACAACAGATACAAAGAAATGGAGCCAGATTTTCAGGGAAGCTTAAGATAGCAGGATAAAGAGTCCTACATCATATTCTGGTTTTTTTAAATGTGGCTATTCTCTCCCCAGATTTAACACTACTTTCCCTTTGCTGAAAAGTGTTTAATTGGTTAGACTGAGGAAACACCTTATATTTTTTTAATGATTTTTTTTTTATGAGTTTTCTATTACATGTCTCTGTGCTCAGACTTTAAAAATTCTTTTTATGGGGAAAATAGAAGTTTATTATGTAAACGAGTGTTAGAAAACTGATCAGCAATGCTGAAAATATGTTTTTTTGTAGTTGAAGTTAATCAGATGGTTGAATTAATGTACATATTCTGTGTAAAATAGCTCCACTTCAGAAAACTGAATAGATTTTTTACACTTTGACTTTAGAAAATTTTGACTTTGACTTCAAAAGTTTTAATATTTGCACTCATCAGACAGAACTCATCAGAATACGTTATATAATATATATATTTATGAACAAAAATTTCACTTCCATTTTTTCTTCCAAACAGTCTTATAAAGCCATATATCCTTACAGTCCGTCTCATTAAGATGCAAGTGTTGTGTGTTCTGTGCCAGAAGTATGTATTCAATTTGGAAAATGCAGTATAAATTTTAAGGATTAAATCTTTTATTTGCTTTTTCACCAGTTTTTTATTTTTGTCAGTACTTCCATTTCTTGTAATCAGAAGATCAAGACTTGAAAATCTTATATTTTGGATGTTAAAAAATAACTGAACAATATTAAGGTGTCTTTTCCCCCCTTCCCTCGCCCTCACCATGGAGATGTTATGCATTTAGATCATGAGTATTTTTAGAGAATTACTCTGAAAAATTAAGGTTTTCATTTGGAAAAGCCAAAGTGCAGGTGTTATTAAGTATACTACTGTATTTGTGATTTCAGTCACATACTCAGTTTCAGTTACTGAGAGCTGATTGTTACCTTACAAGTTCCACATGTTGGAAATATGACTCTTTCTTTCATTCCTTAGCTATCACGGATGTACCTGGCAACTTCAAGACTTGCTCATTGCACTCACACTTCTTCCAAACACCAGGTGAGAGTCCAAGATCAGTCAGGGCTTTAACAAAGTGAGAAGGAAAGTAATCACAGAAAATTACCTGGACCCACAGTGCTTGCCTTGCAGGGAGTCAGGGGCTGCTTGTGCAATGTTGCTCATGAAGTCTCAACTGCAGGAATCTCTCAGATTTAGCAGAGTTCCACGTTGAGCCATGTACCGGTTACTGCATAAGCCCGATTACTTCTATGTGCTCCCCCTTCCCCCTTCATTGCTATTAAAACTTTTACACTCCTTGTGATGTTACTTTTACAACATTGTTTTATAGCATCTGAACACCATAAAATCCTCTTTACTGACTTATTTCTGAATGAGTAGAACAGTCTTACACTGTTACAAAGAAGAAACCACATCAGAAAAGACTTGATTTTCCAGGGGGTTCTGCTGCAGTATAGCACAGTCTTGAATAAAATACCTGTCTTAGTAGTATATAATGGCCTGCCAGGACCATGTCAGTCTTTTCCTGAATGAAACACAATAGGTAAGAGTTGGAAGAACACATAAAGCAAGTTTCCCAAATGTGGAACAGTCCATCAACACTAGCATGAGAAATAGAGTTGAAAGTTACTGAAAGCTGGGATGATTAAATGCTCAAGGGATGTTCAGTTACCTATGAATACAGTTAGCAACTTCATGAAGTGTAACAATTTGATTTTGGATTAAGTGGTCCGAAGTTGCTCTATTGGGGACCTCAGTTCACATGAAGCTAGGCCAAAATGTCTTGGCTAATGTCATACAGCCAGGAAATTTGACTGAACATCTCTCACTGCCAGGATTGCAGTTTTATCACATTTTTCCTGTCCAGAATAAAAAAACCCCAACACTCTTAATATGCATGTTTCAGTTTAATGTAGCTAAGTAGTTTGCCTTTTTAAACTTCATCACATAGCTATTTATAAAGATATTAAAAATGACTATGGAAATCATGTTACGCGTTTTCTATTTACAGCAGCCTTTTAGTAGATAAGTAATGGAGCTGTACAATTTATGTAGTGACAGGGTGTCCTGGGTTCGGCAGTAGCAGTCGTTTTTCTCCTTCTTGGTAGCCGGTGTGGAGCTGTGCTTTTTTTTCTCTTTGGACTTTTGGCTGGTGAACAGTGTTGATAACACCAGTGTTTTAGTAACTGCTTAGTACATTTTGGTCTGGCCAAGGACTTTCTGAGTCTCATGCTCTGCCAGGGAGGAGGGCAAGCTGGGAGGGAGCAGAG
>JAOEHY010018182.1:0-28382 GCA_025447955.1 Psilopsiagon aurifrons | reverse complement strand
TCCCCTTCCCCTTCCCCTGACATGTGTCCCAAGCCTCCCGTCTGGTGCATGTGCCCAGGGTAGTAGGGTTTGGATGGATGGTCCCCAGCCAGGGCAGTGTGTTGCAGGCTCTGGCATCTCCTTCTCCTTCACATGCGCTCATCATTTCCTCTCTATCAAGAGTTTTCTCCCTTTTCTCCCCCTAAGCAAACAGCATTTTTCAGCTGTTTTACCCGTGCCCCAGAATCATTCAGGGGAAAATGCTTTTGTACATGTCAGCAGTCAGGGGCCATGCAAAGTCAGATTGGCTGCTTCTTCTTCAGTCCTCCTCTTCCCACGGACCCACAACTGCACTCAGCCTGGGGTGTCTCTCACCAGCAAATAGCAGTGAAGCCAGGAAAGCTCCTTTTGCTTTTATTACCAGCCTGATGAGCAGTGTCGCTTTTTTTAAACCTCGCACTATGCAAGTAAGATTTCACACAAGAATCACTCCATGCAGCAGCAGGACACATGTAGAACCCACTGCGCTCACTGTGTGACCACCAGGTGAATTGCTTTGCCCATGGAAGTGGGATTTCTCCATCTAACCCACATTTACCTCATCTCAGAGGTAGATAACCTGAGCCGTCCACCCAGGTTCACCTTGTTGATATTAGGGAGAAAGAGGAATTTCTGGGAGGGCAAATCATACCTCTCTCTTGGATCCATCTCCTTGAAGAGAATGGATCCTGCTGTGTTCTCTTCTGTAGACAGAGCAAGAGATAGGTGTGATAAAGGCAGAAAGTGGGCTAGAAGAAGAGCTTTGTTGGACAAGCTCAACAGACCCTTCTGTTTCTGTCTCTCTGGAAGGGCATAGGTATTCCTTTGTTCTGTGCCACATCTGCCAGCCTTGTTTTGGACACCCCAGTGCATCTCAAACATCATCAAAGCACAAGGATCAGGTAGGATGATCCATCTCAGAGGGAAACACAGCTGCAGTCTGCATGCAGGACATCAAAACTCAACAGCTTTATTGGTGATGAATAAACTGAGCTGTAGGTGTAGGCATGGAGCAGGTCCTATATACAGCTGTGACTGCAGGATCACCTTGGTGTGCCGAGGTCCATCACAGTGTGGTTGTTCTCATCGGCAGCAGCGCAGGCGACCATTTCCGCAGGTCCCTTCCCAGCGCTCCGTGTGGAAGCAAAGCCTCCGGCAGTGGCCATGGTTGCTTCTGCACTGCTGGCTGTCTGACAGGCCGCTTGCTGCAGGGCAAAAGGTGATGGGAGACCCACTTAGGACACCTGCAGACCCAATCAGAGCTCTGCTGGTGCTGGTGACTGAGCGGTGAGATGGGAAAATTCATCTGGCTTCATGATGAAGGTTAGATGTACCCACCACTGGGAGTCTTTTAACAACTAGCCTAGCCTAAGTGGGATGGCAGCTTTGGGTTGGCAAAGTTAGGTTACATGAGTTAGGTGAAGTTTCAGGTTGGCTCAGTTGAGTTAGATGACAGCTGAAGTCAATCCCTTGGGCAATACCAAAAGTCAGAGAAATGTCTTTTTGGAACAGGTGTTTTATCTATTGGTTTGGGAATTTTTGTATGATTGTTGTTTTCTTGGTCTTTTGGTTTTTTTCCTGTTTGCTTTTTTATAAGTCTTATTTTGATCTAAAGGGTATGTGCTGCTTCTCTTTACGCACAGCAGGAACCAAGTCTGGAGTTTCTGGAGGGTGGTGAGACATTGAAGAGGTTGCCCAGAGAAGCTGTGGCTGCCCCATCCCTGTCAGTGTTCAAGGCCAGGTTGGATGGGGCTTAGAGAAACCTGGTCTGGTGAAAGGTGCTCCTGCCCATGGTGGGAATCTTTAAGGTCCCTTCCAACCCAAACCATGCTATGATTCTATGATATGCAGGTGGATATCCACCACCAGTGGAGTAGACAAACCTTTCTCTCCCCCTCTTTATCTCTAGGATTTAAGTAACTAAATGGGAGTATAAACAAGCTGAGCAAGTAAATCTCCTCTTCTTGGTTATGAGGTTTGTCTTCTATGAAAGTTATACCGCTATAGTCCTAGTAACATCATACTGACCTTATGAATTTCTAACATATACACAGAAGCAAGCAGGGACAAAGCCAAGCCAAGCAGGAGAACAGAATCCCGAAAGAAAAGACAGACACACAAATGAGCTAGCAGTCTTTCCTCCCACTTTTTTCCCCTGACTGATTCTTTTGATATCATGGGGTTGTCCTTGTCTTGTGGAGGGGGATGCTCATATCCTGGTCAGGAGCAGAGCTCTGGCTCAGGGTTTAGACTCAGCATTCCTTTGTAGGTTTTGAGGGAATGGAGAAGAGGGGACAAACAGTCTATGAACCTGGGATGTCTGCAAGCAGTAACTTCAGGGACACTGTTTCAGAAGGTATTTGTTCCCTGGAAGCAAAAGTTAGGTTAGCCTCGACTTGGTTTGCCTTGAGGGCCCTGTTTTGTCCTTCTCTACCTCGGGGTAGGAGCCTGTCTTTTCTCTCCCCACAGTCCTGCAGAACCCCCTGTGAGTATCTTGTCCTTACCCGGAATGTCCTGGAGGAGAAGAATGATAACGACTGCAAAGAGCAGCTGGAGGATCCGCATGGCTGAACGTCAGGGGAGGTCCCACCACGAGGAGGAGTGAAGGGCTGTAAAGAGGCGGAGAAGAGAGAGAAGAGGGAGATTCTGGATTTATAGTGCTGGGCGGGTTGTGTAACGCTCCTGGAGCCCAGGGAACTTTGTCAATCTCAGGTGCATTTCAACATGACAGCAAACAGTTGCATTGGGATGTTCCCACTCTTGGACACACCTTGTTACAGAAGGAAAAGAAAAAAAAAAAAAAAAAAGAAATAAAAAGAAAAAAGAAAAGAGAAAAAAAAAAGGGCGGGGGAAAAACAACAAAAAAATTAAAAGTGAAAAAAGCAAAAATAAAGGGGGAAAAAAAAGCAACAGGTTTTTGTCAACAAACTGCACTGAGCACTGGGGAGTCTGCTACTGCTTGCTGCTGGAGACAGGATGTTGGGGCTGACCCAGTCTGGCTGTTCTTGTGTTTGTAGGCTCGAGCATGTGATGTTAAAATCCTGTCCAAGTGTTTGCAGTATCAAAGTTGTTCATTTCCAGCTTCCAGCCTCTGTGTTTAGCACTGACAGCCAAGAGTGAAAAAATGCAGTCTCCTCATCAGCACTCCCCAGCGCACAGCATTGGCTTGAAAATCATGGGATCCTTACACATGAAAGGTCTGTTTGTGTTTCACAACTTCTGGGCCACAAAGGCAAAGCTTGCCAAAGCTTTGTTTACAACTGTCAAGAAAAATGGCAATTTAACATCTTATTATGTATTTATGACATGCAAAAGCTGGGATACCTCCTCATAATTGTCAGGAGCAGGAGTATTAGGAAAGCTTGTGTATTATGACTCTTCCAAGAAGGATGGGCAGGGTCTCTGGTCTGCATTAGCTCTCCAGGTTAGTTCCTGGAAAGCAATAGAGGTGGGACCCAAGTTTCAGCTTTGGAAAACAACACAAAGTATATACCCAGCAGAAATCCCCCCAAACAACAACAAACAGAAGAAAAGCAAAGGGTACCACCAAGTCCCACATTTTCCTTTAATAAGTCATGTTGATGGCTTTTTATTTGCAGGCTGGGTGCCATGTTGTGATGGAAAATGGGAAACTGATGGCCTTCAGACTGCTTGAACAGAACAAGGATCACCTTCGTCAAACAGTGCAGATAAGAGGCCCTTCACCAGCTGGACTTTGCACCATGGAACACAGAGCATTTAAACAGTGTGTTATACAGACCGTTCGCACAAAGCCTGGGGAAAGAAGGTGGTTTGTAAGGATGTGCATAAAGCCTCCCTACAAGCATTGGTGCTTTGCATATCTGATGGTACTGCTTGGTGCAGTGAGTGGAAGACCAAAACCCACCATGTACCTCTAAGGATTGGCATCTCCAGCATGAGAGATGATGCAGTGGGGTTGGGGTAGAGTTTCTCTTATCAGAAATGAGGTTGCAGTCCTTGAGCTGCAGCCCAAGAAGGGAGGAGCGTGTGGATGCTCATATGAGTGTCCTGCTCCAAGTATGTGTCTCAACGTGTGTGCAGGTGGTTTGATGCACTCTGGAGAGAGGAGGCTTAGCACAGGCCCAGAATACCACATGGCTGCCATTTTCCTGATGGTGGATGGCAAAATGCTGCAATTTCTCCCTAGCTCAGCTGCTTTCCCTTGGTGGGAGCAACAAGATCTCCGAGGATGATCTGTGTCTGGAGCTGTTTGAATGCTCCACAGGAACAGACACAAAGGGGTCCAGAATGCATCCTCTATGCCACCACAAGCCCCTGCTCTACAGCTGTAGTGTGTGGGTTAAGTTGCAGAACGTGCCTTGGGAAACAAAGCCAAAACCAGACAATACCAACATAAACCAGATTTCCCACAGAAATAGGGGGCAGGAAGTCTCTGTCCCCTGGGCAGCTGCTTGAACAGCATCTGGGCTTGCTTCTTCCAGCGTGGTCCCTATCCTGTGTTGGCCTCTGCCTCTGCCCAGCCTACTGGGGCTCATCCAGCTGCATCCCACCCTTCCAAGCTTCCCAACCTGCCACCATATGGTTTCTTTTCAGAGTCCACCATGCACAAAGGATGATTTGTGCTCAGAGACACATAGAAATCAGTGCCTGGATGCCTTAGAGGTTTTGTGGCTGGGGAGGAGTCAAGTCAATCTGCATCAACCCCATGGCCCCAGACAGGAGGGATGTCTCCACTGTCTTAATTTCTTTTTGTGTCATGAGCTGAGCAGCCTAGGATAAGTGTATGCCAACAGGAGCAAGTCCTTTGATGCTGAACCCTTGCCAGCTTGCAATGCCACTTCTGCTTCCCCATCCCACCAGTGGCTTCTTACCAATGCCTGAGCCAAGCAAGCGCTGATACAGCCCCTGCAGCTCAGCTCATAAAGAAGTGATCGTGAGCTCAGCTCTGGGCTCAGCCCTGTCATAGAAACCCCCATGGCCTTGGATGGGCTTTTGTTACAAACTAAAATACATCTGTCCTCACCCACTCAAAGGGACCACCCACCTCCTGCCTATAACAGTGGCCATATGGACCTGATGATCTTAAAGGTCTTTTCCAGCCTAGTTGATTCTGATTTTATGGGGAGGTCTGCATGAGAATAAGCACAGATCTGTGGTATTTTCCTCCTGCTTTCAGCTACTTTTTAGTCTGAAGGGTGAAGTCTTACATGGTAACATCCTTCAGCAGGAAGTTTCATAGGTCTGCAGCTGATTGCATAGAGCAACAATTTGTTTGTTTGCTTTAAACGTGTGTCCCACCAGTTCTCGTGCATGGTGAGGCCATGAGCAGTCAGACCCCATTAACCCTTAGGACATTATGTCAGAATTTCCCAATCCTCCAGACTTCTGCTATGTCCCCCTAAACCAGCTGATGCCAGTCCTACTTTGCAAGAGATGCTTCTGGACTCAACCTCTGCCCAGCAGGCTCTGTTGTGCATCCTGCCTGCTCCCCAGGTCCCCTTGCATCCAGGGGAGATGACTGGAGACAAGCCCAAACCCGAGTTCAGCATGCCTATGCCTGAGAACACAGGTCTTCAGGTCTGTTAGATGTCTAAGTGCTCACTGAAGTTCATGGAGATATAGCACTCGTGTCAGCCACCTAAACAGGCATCTCCCTGCCAGCTGCATGGCCACATCTGGACATCTGTTACAGATGGTCCCTGGCATTTGCCCAGCTCCAAAGTGCGCTAAGGAACACTTTGGAAAAGTATCAGTATGGTGTTAGTGTGATTAGTTTGATGTTAGTTTAGTGTGAGGTGTCCCTGCCCATGGCAAGGGGGTTGGAACTTGATGATCTTAAGGTCCTTTCCAGCCCTAAGTATTCTATGATTCTATGATGATAGCATGCATGGGCGCCTGTTCATGTCTGACCTTGAGCCTCATACAATTTGACTTACTCTGAATCCAGACACATTTTATCGTCCCATTATGCCTCTGGAGCTGGTGTGATAGGGTGATGGTGTATGAACCCCTTTCTTTGAGCAACCTGGTCTAGTGGAAGGTGTCCCTCCCTGTGGCAGGGTGTTGGAACTGGAAGAGCTTTAAGGTCCTTTTCAACCCAAACCGTTCTGTGATTCTCCTGCATTGGGGTGAAGGAAGAGAGCTTACATTGGTTTGCATGGGATTTCTGGGGATATAAGAGACAATCTGGATCTAAGGTGCTTGCCCAATGCTATGAGATCTCAGCTTCCCCAAGCAGGAGCCCGTCTGACCACCATTCTGCTCCTGATTATACAGTTCCATTTCCAGTGGTGTTTTTTAGGGCAGAAGTAGAGGATTTAATCTGTCTGTCTCACACCGCCAAGCAAACACTGGCCTGTTGCCTGAGAACAGCAAATAAATTCCAGTGAGGGGATGTTCATGCTGTGCTTTCATGAGCTGACGTCTCCAGTTATGAATGAGGTTTGTGCTAATTGACAGACTGGGCATGAGGGTAGGGCTCTATCCTGGCTGTCTGTATGGCTGAAAGACCCCAGATATACATCCCAAGATGTCTGGATGGTTTCTGGTCTCCCTTAGGGGCTAGGGGCTTAGGGGCTCCCTATAGGTCTGCTAGGGTAGTACTGAAGAACCCCTATTTTGTAGCCTTCTGAGCTCTGTCAGGTACAGGTAGCTGCAATTAAAGGCTTAACCAAGCCTTTCTCACAAAAATCATCTTCCTCATTTGGCTTTCTCCCATAGGCCAAAACTTCATGTCTTTTCAAAATGGGCCACTAGCCTGATTTAAATTCTCACCAGCCTGCACCTGTAAAGGGATGGTCAACTTCACTTTCTCATTACTTCTACCCTTCTGGCTTCCCCATCACTTGCCTGACTGTGCCCTCTAGTCCTGCATGCAATTCTGGAGGTAAAACTTTGGATTCAGATGAGCCCAGCTTACTACATGTGGGTCTACACTCTGGGAAATGAACCCAGCTGGGCAGGACTGCTGATCACAGAGGGAAGTCCTCTGGCAAAGGGTCACACTGGGGATGACTTTTACTGAGTGCCTCAAACCATTAATATGTATTGGATTTTAGGTATGAAAGGTTGGAATATGGTGTTTGGGGCCCTATAGGAGTATGGTCTCATGGTGAATGAAAATATGCAGGTGGACAGATCTGTGCTGAGTGGATGAACATGGTCACTTAGCCAGAGGAGTTCGATGCTGCCTCCTCCTTGGGTTACCAGGATACACCAGCCTGGGGTAATTAGTTAGGGCAGCACTCGCTATCATACACTTACACTAAACCATCTCATACTGCTGTTTAAGCAGCTCCTCAGGACCTGTGCTGGTGTCTGAGTGCTCTGCCCCCAAGCAAGTTAATGGGTGAAGAAACCAGTTGTGTAGTGTTGGTGGACTTGCAGAGTGTTGTTCTCTACCCTCCACCGTGTCCTCAGTGCTTTCCCTCTTCTACCTCTGTGTCAGACCACGTAGCTGGGAGGGAAGTCAGTTCATTTTATTAAGTTGGCAGAAACAATCATGGATTTTTGTCGCCTTTTTTTTTTGTTGAGTTGTGGTTTGGAGTTTTTTAGGGTTATTTCCTGTCAGATCAGCAAGTGTATACAGTATATATAGTACATATATACGCACTGTAAGCATATATATATATGCACTATAAACTGTCTGAGCATTTCCACATTCCCTGACTGAAATTTGGCTGGCCAAGAGATTCAAAACGTATAGGGGGCAGAAGTCCCAGTAACTGGCAGGGAGATTTACAAGGGTGAGCTGCATGAGCCCATACATTTCACTTTCTTAGGAAACCAGGTTATGAATATGGTGGCTACGTGTCTGCCAGATAAGAGGAGCAAATCATGAACTCTGTGGATGAAGGTGAGAAATAAACTGTTTGCTTTGGAACAGTGCCTGTATTTCAAAGCCTGCCTGTGCTGTGCTCATGCACCAGCATGAGTCGGAGAGGAGGGATGGACCTGGGAAGGAATTTGGCTCTGGGCTCAGCCCTGTCTGTTTCCAGCATTGGCTCCCAAGCCAACAGCCAGCTGTGGGTAACCTGGCTCTCCTGATGGTTCGTCCAACTGCAGCGGATCTCCATGGCAGTGCTGGCATCTCCCTGCATGCATTGGTGCCCTGGACTGTGCTATGATCACCCAAGGAGAATAGCTGGGATGCTTGCGGGAGAGTGGAGTTGCTTGCATGAATTACTTGTTGGATCTCTGGCAATGGCTCCTGACCCTCATGAGGTCAATAGAAATTTTCCTGCTTGATTCATCAGAGCAAGAACTTCATCTCCCAGGAAAGACTTTTCCCTGGCTCAGCCAATGCCTCAGCTAATTGGCATAGCTCTCTCATTACATCATTTTTTTCTCTCTTTCACAGAAATGATTGACCCAGAGAGAAATATTTTACCTGGAAAGGGACAGAGCTGACTGACAAAGGCAGGGGAGTGTCCAAATTCCATGCTGGAAAAATACAGAAGGGCTGAGAGTGGATCTGTACAGCTAACGGATCTAGGCTAATGCAGATCATAGGCAGAAAGATGTTAGGTGCCAACGGGCTAATTGCTTTGGGATGATTGTTGTGTGACTACAAAGGAAGAGCGCCAGATATGCAGTCCATGGGTGAGGAGAGCAGCCTGTCAAGAGCAATGGTTCACAACTTTCAGATCCCTTCCCCATCATGCTTAAAACAAGCAAGACTGGGCTCTTCCTTGGTCTTGCAATGTTGTGGAAGAGGGATGAATCTGGGACAGCCCTGCTGGGATGCATTTTCTGGTCTAGGTGGTGGCTGATGGACAGCACATTTCCTGCTCTGAACCTTATGGGCAAAAGGGTTGGTATGCATATGGGAAATCCCTGCTGCTATTTAGTGTCTTATTTCTTCCTTCCTGTTGTCTGTAGGAACATGGCACATCCTAGAAAGGAAGGGTAGATATGGGGGGGGCTTGCCTGAGAAACATAGACCCCACTTAGGTTTTATGTCAAACCAGGTAGCTTTTGCACCAAAAGTGATGGGAAAAAGGCTGCCCCCATTGCAACTCTTTTCTTGGGGAAGGGAGATAAAGTGACAAAGTCACACTGCTCTTCTGGGAAGGTGTGGGTTGTTGTGTTCACCCCTGATCAGTGGGAAAGAATGTGTCCCACCACCAGCATTTTTGCTGAATGTCAGCAGGAGTCACAGGTGGACAAATGCCATAAAATTCATGTTTATTGCTTTCAGGTAAAGAGAAGGCAGTTTGTCACCTATGCATGATAGGTAACAACCAGATGCCAAAAGGGGTGATAAGTAGGCTACATGGCCCAAATTTATTCTTTTCATGGTGTTTCCTAGAAAGTCCCAGCAAAAGCAAGAAGTGATGCATTCGGAGTGATTCCACAGCCATGTTCTCCCAGAAGAGTAGCAGTTACAGGAAAGGCACAAGATTTCTTTCCCAATAGCAGATCATTCCTCATTCTTGCAGCTCTCCAAGTGCTGCAGTTTGCTCCTTTGGAAGCCTTCAGCTCTTTGCACTGGGAGGTGTCAGATTTTTGCAGCAGAGAATGATGGGTTCAAAGCAATACTTAGCCAGATATTCACCAGGTTCACAGGTTCCAAGTCGGCAAAACCCCTTTTCTTGCCTACAGTGGCACGCACCCCCTTCATTCTTACAGCCTACTGATCCATGAGCATCTCCTGTAAAAAGAAGTGGCAAGCTGGTGAGTAAACATATGGGGCTTCTTGAGCCAAGCCAATGCTGCAAGCATGCATGGAGCCTGCATTGCATGTACGGCTGCATAGAGCACAGATGGGATACCTGTCTCAAAGGACAGCTTCAGACATCTGTGTTAAAAATACCAAGCTGCAAAGCCAGCCTCACTCAAGGAACATTTATCATGCAGTTGTTTATTCAGGACATAGGCAATGACCATGCATGGGAGGTCAGAGCGGTTGTCTTTGCCCAACCAAGGGTCCAAGTGCAGCCTGAGAAGAGGCAGAACTATTTCCCCAGAGGACAGGTCACCTCCTTAGGTCTTCTCCAACCAGTCTGCTCCTACAAAAGCAGTGAGGTTCCCCATTTTCACAGCTTCTCCCCTGCACATTTTTGCATTACCCCAAGGGATTAAATCATGCATTTTGCCAAAGTACCTCATCTGTTGCCTCATCCAGAGAGAAGAGGATGCCTTTCCTCAATATCCGTAATATTTTGATTTGATTAAACAGTGAGAAAAGTTTATTTCTGTTCCCAGATACCTCTGTTTAACGCCCTCGGCTGTTCTGGTCTTACCGTGACCCATAAGGGAGACGAAGAGCAACATCAACCAAAGGATCCCCATTGCTTTGGTTCTGCTGGAAAAGCGCAGACCTGAGATTGTGCAGAAGCCCCTGTGTGTTGCTGGCACACTGGGTGGCATCTGGGAAGAGGAAGTAGGCAGGAGTTAATTATATTCCAGTCTCAGGAACAATGTCTGCTGCTGAGAAAACCATCCGTGTCATTCCGACCCAGTGCTGCGGCTCCAAACAATGATGACTCGCTTCCATTCACTGGTTATCAGTGTCCCAAATTCCTCTTTCCATCAGTTGCCATTTTAGACTGGTAGGTGGCAACTGCAGGCAGTTTGGTGGAAAAAGAAGCTCAGGGGGATGCTCTTCACCTTCAGCCAGCAAAGTCCCTGAGGAGCTGATGGGTGGAAGGCAACCTGAAGGGAAGACTTCTGAGGAGCTGCAAGGAGGAGAATGGTGCAGGCCAGGAGTGATCCCTTTTTTATCTGACCTTGTGTGAATGTTTTCTCCAGCTGAAACACGGGTGTGATTTTTTCCTGCCAAAAAGGCTATTCCAGCTTTGGCTTCCCAGGAATTTAGGAGGCTTCATTCCTGAGTGTGATGAGCACACAGCTCTGGTGGGAGAGGTAGCTGGTTAGCTCAGCAATGCACCACTTGGTGGTAGTTATGTGATAGGTATGCAGTTCTTGCTATGAAATCAGCCTGTGCTATTCCAGCTACCCTTGCCTGGCTGCTGCCCCTGCCTCATGCTGCTGTTTGCTGTCTCTTCAGTTATGTTAATGTGACTGTTCATGTGAATACGTCCTAAGCTGGGTAGTTGAAAGATCGAGGTTAAATATTTCTTTCTCTCTAAACCAATGTAGTTTGGATGCACTTGATAGAACCATTGAATCACAGAATCTTAAAATCACAGAATCATGGAATGGTTTGGGTTGGAAGGGACCTTAAAGATCATCCAGTTCCAACTCGTGCCATGGGCAGGGACACCTTCCACTAGACCAGGTTGCTCCAAGCCCTGTCCAACCTGGCCTTGAACACTGCCAGGGATGGGGCAGGCACAGCTTCTCTGGGCATCCTGTGCCAGGGCCTCACCACCCTTCTTCCTAATATATAAACTTAATCTACCCACTTGACAAAGTTGGCTGTCCTAGATAAGCAGGTATGGATGTCATTTGATGGATGTCAAAGTTTGATGGATGTCATTTGAGATGCCTGGGCATTGTGGATCTCTGCATGAGTGACAGTCACAGACAGACACTCTGGAAGCCCAGCGTGATATCTTGGGCCACCTCAGGTCACACCAGTGTCCAGGTCTTGGAAACTGAGTCTGGTCCTAAAGCCAAAAGAGACAAAAGACAAATTTCATCTGTCTCTAAGCTCAGATGGGTTAAAGCATCTTATTTAAGACTGACCAGTCCTGATTTAGGGCAGTAAAGTGCTGACAAACCCTTAATTTCCCTTGTCCACTTAATATTCTACTTGTCTAGTGGAAGGTGTCCCTGCCCATGTCAGGATGGCTGGAATCAGATGATCTTTAAGGTCCCTTCTAACCCAAATCATTCTATGATTTGTGATTCTATGACTCCAATTGCTCCATTATTCCACGGTCACCTGCTGGACCAGAAATAGGTCCATCCACCCTCTTGAAGTGAGAACTTGTCCCTTAGGAGTGGGACTGTTCTCCTGGGCCTGGAGCAAGGAGTTGGACTGGGACCCTTACACCACTGTTTGAACACTGCAGTGTTTAGATTTCTCCTCTGGGCTATGCAGGGACAAACCTGCAAGGCAGGTCTGGCAAAAGAGCTCCAAGCTCTGTGGACCATTTTGTGCTGGAGAGATACTGATCTCGGGGCAGCATTGGAGTCAGCACACTGTCTGCTGCAGGCAGGCAATAATTTCCAGCTAGGCCTGCCCAGGTTTTGCAAAGGACTGGATGTTTCTGCCTCCTCTCCTCAGGCCATTTGTTTGATGTGTTGCTTTTTCAGTGCATTTCTGCTTCAACAGAGGGGTGTGGGATAGATTTTTCCCTGTTGCCCCCTCCCAAGAAGCATTGTTACCCTTTCCTCATCCTCTTCATGCCTTGTAACTGATGACGGAGCTTGTATGGTCCCACAGGCTGGTCCACTCACTAATGAGGCAGGGAAGTGAAACAGCCCTGGAGCTGAAAGAGCTTTCTTGCTCTTTCTGTGGCTCATGACAGTGTGGATCAGGTCAGCCTTGCAAGGAGAGTTTGGGAGGTCTTTTGTGATCTAAAGAGGGTGCACATCTGGACATGTTTCGTGTCTGAATGATGGAACAAGGGCTTGCACCTTGGTTCACTGGAGTGGAAATGGGGTGTAAATGAAATGGCTATTTATACAATACGGACAATCCAGTGCCCAACACCTGGGAACTGCTGTCTCAAAACCCAAATAATTATTTACACAGACAAAAAGCAAGCAGGTGAGGTGTTTATTCGACAAGACTGCAAAATCTCCTGTCCCTTACATGCAAGCTCTTGCTCCATCATTCAGACACAAAGGATGTCCAGATGTGCAAAGCAAAGGGTGAAGTAATGTGTTAGTACAGATGCACTGTACTATTGCTGAATTTTGTAACTGGACTGAAGAGAAGCATTTATTTGTAAAAATAGGGGCAGCAAAGACAAGAAACTCAGTGCAGGGGGGTTAAGTCTTTGCTTACATAGATAAGTAAGATCCTTTCCACCTCTTCGGCAGAGTTGGGTTACACACCTCAATGTATACACCTCCAGCCCCTGGATAACCCCAGCCCCTGGACAGCAGCCAGCAATAGTTGTGTGTGTGCTAGGAAGGCTGGAAGAACATGGTGTTGGCTTTAAAACCTCCTCATGACATAGTAACCAGTGGATGAACACCATCTGCCAATCCGACCATAGCTCTTTTCATTTGGCATTGGCCCAGGACCTTCTGAGAACTGATAAACGCTTGGCTGGACAGCTGTAGCCGCTGGACCCTGTCCTCCAACAGCTCCTGCGCTGCAGAGCCATGGGTCTCTTCCAGTCCCACAGGTCGCTCCATGTTTTGGGTTTGCAATGTGCCTTTGTGGGTGGGTGAATTGCTTCCATTGGAGGGTTTTCATCCATGATTATGGTGACCTTGGTGAGTCCCTTGATGAGTTTCTTTGGGAAATGTGCAGACAGTGCACTCTTTCCTGCTTGCTTTATCTGCACACAAGCCCTCATGCGGGACTTTACTGACTTACATCTGATGTCACCTCAGTGAAATCTTCTAGCAAGCCACTAACTTGGTAGTTGCAATGCCCCTTGTCTCTGTTCTAAAGCATCACCCTCCTTCATGGCTCAAGGAAACCAAGATCTTGAATAAATTAACAAACAGCTGCAAACTTCCACCATCCAACCAAAATCGGCTAAAAATAACGGAAATAAAGTCAGGAGAAGAAATAAAATGAAAGTTAGGGTTTAATGGTGAAAGCCCATATGTAAGACATGGGAAGTCTTAGGTCCTACTTCTGATCTAAACTTTCTGGATGCCTCTGCACTGTCCTCTGGAACCAGTGTCCTGGTTCACCAGTGTCCTTGTCTGATGTGAGGATGGTGTCCTCACAGTACCTCACATTACACCTGGAAGAACCTTCATGCTCAACACAGGAGCAAATTCCACTTCAATCGACATAAATTCACCTTGAAGTCTCAGATAAAAATGTGTTCTTTAGAAATGAATGAGAGGCAAGCAAGACATGGCAAAGCAAGAACGCAATTTCATTATCACTGTCATTATGTTGACTATGGACAAGGGAGCACTTATTGAAGAAGATCTGAGGTTCCCACGGCTGCTGTGCCTGTTGGAATGGGACATTTTCAGGACACCACGTCTTCTACAGTTCCTTCTGATTCACACCAGCTGCAGAGCATAGTGTAACCTTGACCAGACCTTATCTATCGTTGCACAGGACTACAGGCATGATGTTGACGTACCCAACCTCTCACCAGACGTTCCAATATAGGCAGAATCCTGCATGGGCACATCGCTGCTGAGGCACAGGTTGTTGGGAAGCAGGCCTATAGAGGCGGCAGACAAGAGCCGCTGACTCTGGTGTGATGGCGGGGTGTATTTACATGTGGGAAAACTCAGTGGGAGCAGAATCTAAGCCTATTTATTGATTTGATTTCAGTGAGCCATGGGGTAGGCTGTAAATCAGGTTATTTGATTAAAAAAAAGGAACAACCCACAACAAAGGAGGATTTTTAAAATTTGATCGGTTGGGGTTTTTTTTTGTTGTTGTGGTTTGTTTTGGTTTTTTTTTTATTATTCTAGTTAGAAAAATAATGTATTGATCTCCTCTTATGCATTTTCCCTTTATTGAAGCTTAAACTCTTTCAGTATATCTTCATTAGTAAACAAAACAGGGCAGGACACAAGCACTGGGATTTCATCATCCAAACTATGAAATGTTTAGTGTATCCCTGGAGAGGTTTTGGTCCAGGCTAACTATTTCTCTCCCAAACAATTGCCAAGTGTGTCTGGGATCAGGGATCAATTCCACCAGATAGTCTGGATGTAGCCATCTGTTTCTGGAGGTGAAGAGAGGATGAGTATGGCCAGATTACGATATTTGGCTTCAGAGCTAAAGAAGAGGCCCTGAGACTGCTCAGTTTGCTAGAACAGTTGTAGCAATTTAGATACTGAATCTGCATGAAAATGTACAAAGTTTTGTGAGATTGAGTTTCCATATTTATATATACATATATATAAATATATGGAATATATAAGGGCTGGAGAAGACCTGGGTTCTATCCCCAGCTTGCACTGACTGGCAGTATGATCTTGGGCATTGAAGTCATCAGAAAAACTCAAGAGCTTAGGGGTACACATGTGCCCAAATGCTTTGTGGAAGCAAAGCACAATTGTTTGCTCAAAGGTGCATCTATCCTCAGGTTGTTTGTGCATCTTGGTTTGATCTGCAAATGATTTCATTGATACTATCCCTCCCATCTTCTGTCTGATCTAAACATGTTCATTGATCCCCATCCCTCCAGTTAATAAATTCAGGCTTACCACAGAGGGAAGCACAAACTGCATAAAGTGGATTTAGATAGGTAGTTTTAGATAGATTTGCCCAGTCACACATGAAGATTTTTCATAGGTGATATCTGTGCTTGAGTGGGTGTACAGTTTATTGGTAGCAATAGGAAGGTGGAAAGAGCAGTTGAGTGGCATCCTGCTTTGGAGAATGATAGTTGAATAGTGTAGACATAGCCCAACCATGCCAGTTGAACAGTCCTCGTTTCCATCACTTTAATAGAAAGAGAAGATATTGCCCTCTTTTAGAAAGAAAAGAAAGGAAAGAAGAAAGACAGAAAAGGGAGGGAGATGAAGTTTGAATTACAGGGGATTTGTTTTCCAAGGATGTTACAGCAAAGCTTCTGTGGATTTCTCTGTGCGGGTGTGATAGACATTCTGCCCCTTCTCATGCATACACAACTGTCATACCTGTTTATTTAGTATTAGTTGCCTTTATTGTATAAAGAAGTATGTCTCCTCTAGTTAATTAAACACTTTGCATGTGGAGAACACCAGGCATCTTCTCTACAACACTATGAAGAACACTTATTTGTTTTCTGGGCCATGCATTTCTGTGGTTTTCTACAATTCCATGAGGCCTCCATTACACTTCTGTGCAGCACTTCCATTCTCTCTGAGGGCAAAGTCCCACTTGCTCTTCCAGACAATTGATTTCTGGAGGTACGCAATGACCCCCCTCATCTTGACAAGTATGGAAATTTGATGTCGTGTCTGCAATGAAAAGGATTTAAGTGAGAATAGTAAACATTACACCACCATCTGAACCAACTCATACATGGAAAGCATCTGGTCACTATGTCTCCAAAAGCAAAGACACAAAGACAGACTATGGGGATTATCAGAGTATTTCTGCTAAAACTGGGATTTGTGACCCACCAGCTTCAAAAAGAAGTAACTGAAGGATGGATATTGTACAGGTATGAAGAAGGTGGGTGCAGAATGACTGCGTTTCATTTGCAGTACAGAAATGAGTGGCACTGAATAAAATTATGAGGGAAGAAATTTTAAAACAAACAGAAAGAGTTCCTAATCTAAAGGGGGAAATCCAGTAAGGTCCTTTAAAGGCAAAGATGCCTAAATATAAACATCTGCAAATTCATAAAAGCTAGGAGAATATGTAAGGAAGTGTAATTACATAGTTATAATTAATAGCCACTTTACACGCACAGTCACTGTACAGAATCATCCACTTCTGGCCATGGAGAGATGCAGGATGCTGGATCAGATGAATCTTAGGTCTGAGTAGCACAGTTGGCTATAAAGCATGTATTGATTAATGATGCATGTTGCCTATTGAGGAGCTCCAACAATAAGCAAGGCCAGAAGGAGTTAGATAAATTTACAGGGAATAGGTCAGCTGGCACTTATTGAACATAGCAGCATGGATGCAGTCAGCAGCCCCCAGCAGATGATTAAAGGAAGATATATTAAAGAAGGAGGACTTTGTGTGTGCCACAATTTCTATTTTATTTCCTTGGGCATCTGTTCTGTTGGAGTCAGGATGTTTGGCTATGTGGTATTTGTCCAGCCCAAAATGGCAATCCTGTTCCTGTGCTCCATGCTGACCTTAGTGGAAGAACAGGCAGGTCCATCTTTGTATACGGGAGGGGATGGCTTAAACCATTTAGAGATAAAGACAGTAAGAGTGTGTTTTGCTGACTCCATCAATCTCCTCTCCAAACATAGCCTATCTGGCAGGGTTTACACGCATGATTTACATGTATGCAAACACGGTGTACAGACCTATGCAGCAGGTTTTCTGACGCCGAGAGCATGTTCCAAATGCAGCAAATGGTGCCGGGCATGATTTTGGTCGGAAGCAGAAACCATGGTATCCAACACAACGTAAGGTGTCTTTGGGCAAGCCGAGACCTACAGGAAGAATGGTATTCCCAGCTATGCTGCAGGATTGGTCTATTTCTCATTGTCTCATACCTCCTGCTGATACCCCATGGACCCCATAAAGTGTTGATACCAATACCCCCAAAATCCAAGGCAGCTTTTCCAGAAGCTTTGGGAAGACTCATGTGACCTCACAGGTCTCCAAGGAAGGCTTCTGGACAACTAAAGAAGAATGTAGTTGTTGATGGCCAGTTTCTGAACATATCCTGGGCATACACATTATAGTGGTAGGGACAGGCGAGCCTTTGGATGCTTCTGATTTCTGGGACTGCAGTGCTGCAGGCTGGTCATGCGAGGGACAGCATGGTCCTCATATGCCTTAAAAAAACCCCAAAAGCTGGAATCTTCCCCAGCTGATAAGAGAGCCCCTTGTAACAGAGACAATCAACTTGCCCAGTTCCTTCTTTCTCTTAAAGCCTTGCTCCAAGATTGGGAGTTCCATTAAGTGTGAAGAAAAGCAAGGCTAAAAGCACAATCAGTAAATGAGTCAGTGCAGCAGAACAGCTGAGGAAGGGAAACCAGCATTTTCAGAGAGCTTAAGTAAACTACACTGATATAGTTCAACTTAAGTAATGAGAGAACGCCTCTGTCACTCTTCCACCATACACAAAGGGGACAATTTTTGACCCCTAAAATTACCCTTAGGGGTAAGAAAAGGCAGATGACTTCCATGGCACCATCTTCCAATAGTGCCACAAAGTGGCATAAAGGGATTTTGAAGTTGGAAAGAGCCAACACCTGATTATGACTTCTGTGGGAAAGTTAAAAGTTAACTTCTGCCTCTAGCCTGAGAAATAGGAACGGCTCTAATGAAAGGAGCTGAGAAGCACAGAAGAGTACATTCTGCACTGACGCACAAGCGAGTTGTGCCTCCTACATAGGCAGATCCCAGCATGGATCTTCCCCATTACCTGGAATAGCCTGGAGGAGGAAAAGGAGGAGAGCCACGAAGCAGAAGAGTTTCATGGTAGAAAGTCTCAGCTGCAGTGTAGATGACGGGTCCACAACACTGAAACCTTTGAGAAGGGGAGGAGGGAACACTCTTGCATTTACAGGGCTGTGGGAACAGACCTGGCTGTCCAGGGAACCTTGGCAGTGGTGAGTGTGGAAGGCAAGGAGTACATCTTGACCGCTGCACGCTGCTAAGCCTGAACAATGGCAGAGGGTCACAAAAGCAAGGAGAGTAACTGCAGCTCCCTACCTCCTCCATAAAAATAAAACCTGAACCAACTAAACAACCAGTTTTCGTTCTGAAAATATTGCTTGATTGCTATTATGGACTCAATTCAGTTGCCCAAATACATAGGCTTAACTCCTGTGGGCTGCCCTAGGGTATCCAGAGAATCTCATGGGACTACCTGCTAAGACACAGGACCCCTGAGGCAATCTACATGTGAATAGAGGGAAAAAGGAGTGGCCATGTGTATGGTCTAACTTATTTAAAATGGCACTGGACACGTATGTGCTGTCAACTGACTGCTCAGTGTTGTTGGTCAGTGCTATACTCAGATTCCAAGATGTAGCCACCTACAGTGGATGTGGCCATGTAGGAATTTAATGTTTAACTAGTGGTTTTAGGACATAAGTAACCTGTTCAGCTAGAGCAGGACCTCAGGAGCAAACACACGTGAAGAAATGTTCACTGTAAATACTTCTACTTAGCTGGCCAAGCCCAGAGCTAAGGGCATCTATTGTTGTTAAAGATACCTCAGGGATTCCATCTGGCCTCCAGCTTCTGCTCCATGAGGATGCAGTTCCCCCATAGCTCCTGCATGATATTTGCCAGCCCCAGTCAGATATCAACATTCTTACTGTCACAGGGCCTCTCAAATGGCTCTAGTCCCTGTGCATGGGCAACTGGGTCAATTCATAAGTTGTTCTTCTCAGTTGTGAGCTTCTGGTTGTGGTATTTCATGGAAAAGGAAAAGAAAACCAAACCAAA
The DNA here is from genome assembly GCA_025447955.1 of Psilopsiagon aurifrons. Taxonomy (NCBI): domain Eukaryota; kingdom Metazoa; phylum Chordata; class Aves; order Psittaciformes; family Psittacidae; genus Psilopsiagon; species Psilopsiagon aurifrons. The sequence continues at coordinate 9,235 of JAOEHY010018182.1, read as the reverse complement.
ACCACAAAAAAAAAAAAAAAAAAAAAAAGGAGAAAGTTTTAGAATCATTTGTAAGATCCTGCTTTGTGATGCAATGATCAAAAGTTTGAAAACGTGGGCCCTCTCCAGAAGCTGTCGGGAGAACTGACTGCCCTGGATTTGGAGAAGGCTGAGGTTCTAAATGACTTCTTTGCCTCAGTTTTCTCTGGCAAATGCTCTGACCACACCACCCAAGTCTTGGAAGGCAGATTCAGGGACTGTGAGAATGAAGACCTTAGGCACACTGTAGGAGAGGACCTGGTTTGAGACCATCTTAAGAACCTGGATGTGCACAAGTCCATGGGACCTGATGAAATCCATCCTCGGTTCCTGAAGGAGCTGCAAATGAAGTTGCTAAGCCACTGTCCATCATATTTGAAAAATCGTGGCAGTCAGGTGAAGTTCCTGATGACTGGAAAAAGGGAAATATAACCCCCATTTTCAAGCAGGGGAAAATGGATGAGCCGGGGAACTACAGAGCAGTCAAACCCTAACTATACTTTGATTCTATGATTAAAAAAGTAAAGAGCATGGCACGGCTTAGAAAACACAGGTGGGCTTCAGCCAGGTATTCATAGGTGTATCCTTGTGAGCCACGTGTTTAAGTTCCATTTTCAACAATGGGTAGGGAATTTCTGTAGCCACAAGGTAGTCATCTAGTGATGTTTTTAGGCAAGCTTTGGGATGAGGCTGGACCAATACTGTACCTCCTCACCCTGTGCAAATGCCTTGAGTACCCCAGATAGTTCCAGGCAGGGTCTGGGAGAATGAAGAATAGCCATCAGTGGGTTTGAGACCATCTGTGGAACCCAAAGGTGAACAAGTCCATGGGACCTGTTGAGAGACACCTGCAGATCCTGAGAGGACTAGATGATCTTAAAGGTCTTTTCCAAACGAGTGGATTCTGTGACTCTGCGAAGTGGTCAAGCTACTACCCATGTTATCTGAGAAGTTGTGGCCATCATGTGACGTTCCCACTGACTGGAAAAGTGGAAACTTAACCCCCTGTTTTAAAAAGGGAAAAAGGGAAGACCCAGGGAACTACAGGCTGGTCAGCCTCATCTCAGTGCCTGGCAAGGTCATGGAGCAGATCATCCTGGAAACTATGCTAAGTCATAACTGAAGAGCAACTGTTATCATCTACCTGGACTTGTGCAAAGCATTTGATGCTGTCCCACACAACATCCTTCTCTCTGAACTGAGGAGGCAAGGACTGGACAAACGGATCACTTGGTGGATAAGGAATTGGCTGGATGGTTGCACTCAAGAGAGTTGTGGTCAACAGCTTAATGTACAAGTGGATACCAGTGGGGAGTGGTTTCCCTCAGGGATTGGTATTGGGGCTGGTGCTGTTCAACCTCTTTGTTTGCAACATGGGCAGTGAGTTTGAGTGTACCCTCAGCAAGAAATCTGGAGAGGGGCTTTTGCCATGGGACAGGACAAGGAGGAATGGCTTTAAAATGATAGAGGGCAGCTTTAGATGAGCTATGAGGAAGAAGTTCTTCCCTAAGGGTGGTGAAGCCCTGCACAAGCTGCCCAGAGAAACTGTGGCTGCCCCATCCCTGACACTGTTCAAGACCAGGTTGGACACACGGGCTTAGACCAACCTGCTCTAGTGGAAGGTGTCCCTTCCCATGGCAGGGGATTGGAACTGGATGAGCTTTAAGGTCCTTTTCACCCAAACTATCATATGATTCTATGATTCTATGATAGTGATGTTACAGAGCATTATTTATAGAGATGTATGGGGATATTGAAGACAAATGCACACCCTTGGATATATGGGCACAAGGGAAGAGATTTTCCCCTCCCTACTGTTCTCCTGGGGCTTTGGCTTTACTTTTTTTCATCTTTTTAATTTTTTTTTCCCTGCACCCTTGGCCATCTGAATCAGTCTACCACCTTCCTAAATCACCCCCTACACCATCAGAAACACAGCCCAAACCCTGTGCCATGAACCTCCTCTATCCCTCTCTCTCTCCACCTACCATGCTGTGTCCCTTCCACCTTGCAAAAAAATTTGCCTTGTCCGGACTGCAGTTGAAAGTACAGATATTCTCAGTGGTTAGAGTAGCAGGTTATTAAGAAACCTGTGTAGATTAATTAAGGCTCTTTTCACATGGTTTCAGTTTGAATGAGTTGTCATCTCATGGAAAACATATGTGTCAGTCAGAACGCATCAACACTCACTTTCGCGGAGAGATCACTTTATTTTCATAATTTACCTAAATAAAAGCATATGGAAATCACCAAGAAGTGTCCCCAGGACTGAACAAGCATGTCCTGCTGCTCTTCCGCACTTCAATTCTTCAAATGCTAGCACAATGCTCCAAGAACATGGTGTACAGCAGTATGGAATTAACCCCCTTGGTTTGTGCTTGGGCTGCCAGGAGTTAATTTCCATGGAACACAATGTATTATTAAAAAAACCCAAAGGTTTTTCTACTTAATAAGTGAAATCTTGACATCTTACAAGCAGTGGTACTGCAGGTTCCTGTACCTATTACCTGAAGCCATTGTTCAACCCTTGAGTACTCATGCTGTTTTCTCAGACAGGATCAAATGCTTTAGGGATGCCCATAAACTAGAAATAAGGATTTGGCTACTCTCAGCTCCAGAGAGTACCAAGGAAATGCTGTAATTTTTCTGCCTTTTCAAGTATAGTTTTGACAAACAAAAATGATTTTTTTTTTTTTTTCCTTCACAACAGATTTCACAGAACAAATTAAATTTATTTACTGTTTCACAGAATCACAGACTGGTTTGTATTGGAAGGGCCCTTAAAGCTCATCCAGTTCCAATCCCCTGCCACAGGCAGGGGCACCTTCCACCAGACCAGGTTGCTTCAAGCCCCATCCAACCTGGCCTTGAGCACTGCCAGGGATGGGGCAGCCACAGCTTCTCTGGACAGACTGTGCCAGGGCCTCACCGCCCTCACAGAGAGCAGCTTCTGCCTAAGAGCTCACCTCAGCCTATCCTCTGTCAGTTTAAAGCCATTCCCGCTTGTCCTGTCCCTACAGGCGCTTGTCCAATGCCCCTCTCCACTTTATTGTCAGTCCCTTTAGCACTGGGAGCTGCCCTAAAGTCTCCCCTGGAGCCTTCTCTTCTACAGGCTTTATAGATGGGATGATCACTACCCTTCTCTTGGGAGCTGGCGTTGCATCACTGGATACGCAGCAGGGTCATACATGAGGTGCAGATTATCAGTTTGTAGACGTCATGAGCAGCACCCTCAGTTTTGCAGGTGTACAAAGAACAGAGGACAAGTGAGATTCATGATAGAGTTAGGATAAGGATAGGTCCACACAGTGTTTGAACTGTGTTACCAGCAGTCATATTGAAATGGTAGCTTACAGCCCAGGTTCTCTTACAGAGCAGAAGAAACCAGTGTCACTTACCTGAGCCTGTTTCTATACATGATATTCATTGATGTTGTTCTGACCCAGTGGCCTTGATATTAACAATATAAACCTTCCCCTTACTCAATGTGTATTGTTCTTTGTCTTTCTGGTTTCTTGGTTAGCTTTTAGTTTCAAGTTTGCAGGTGCCATTGAGTGTTCCAGGTATCCTTGTGGCAGGATTGCTGTTTATTGCCCATTTTCAGGCACTCCAGGGAAACAGACAACACAAAGGCCTGACAAGAAAACTTCACTTGGCTCAGATTCCCACTGAAGCCAAGGGGACTATCTCAGCTCCCAGGCAGGATCCAACATCGTATTTGTCAGACTGGAGCAGGAGCCCAGTAGCTGGAGACACCTACTTTAAATGTCCAAACCTTTGAGATAACTCCCACCCTCAGGTGAGATTCAGTTCCCTGAACACAACATCACTATAGATGTCCTGGAGCATCCGAGGTGCTGGAGAGATGAAGGTTTGTGGGATACTCAATGCTTCTAAAGGGGCAAATAGACACCAGGCAGCATTGCCCATAACACAACACTAGATAACCTGTATTTAGGCAGCTGAATCTCTCCCATTGTGTCATGCAGCTGGAAATTAAGCAAGTGCCAGAGTGAGATAGCTGAGGAGAGGTGCCAGTGTGAGCTGGAAGCAACCTGTGGCTCCATCTGACTTCTAGAAAACTATCGCTGATGGGGAAGTCTAACAGAGACCAGTGGGAATGAATAGCCCTCTAAAATATATGGGCTGTGTAGAAAGACCTGTATTTCCAGGGAGGAAGCAAGCTAACTATTTATCCCTTCCTAGGGACGGAGCGTCCCCCGCTAAGGACTATGCATCTCTAGGCTGGCTTTTCAGCTTGCAGCCCATCAACTGGTTCATGGCTCCCTCTTGCGGGAAGACAGGCTGGCGGAGAAAGGGACAGCAAGGCTTTTCTTGTGGGCAGGGTTTGCTCAGGTGTACGTGTTGATGCCTGCTCCTTTGTTCCATCTTCAGCACAGTGTTAAGTGCGTGAGGATTATTAATGTCTGGAGAGCAGGGAGGGGTTTTGGTTTCATGCATCGAATTTTAGGGACTGGAGAGAGTTGCTCACTTTCAGGATAAGTGTGTAACTACAAAATTAACTTTATTCTAACTTCATATAATTTTGTATCATTTATGTAACTTCAAAACCTTTGTAATTATGGTAGTAATGAGAGCTCTGCTTTGCTCCTTTGAAGGTGGAGCAAAGATGCAGGTAGGCGTCTGCTTTGTAGACATATTCAAGTTCCCAAAGCAGCATCCCACCCCAGGAGACCTTCACCTAGTGCTTCCTGCCTTGCTGTTCAATGCTGCCTCATACAGTCAGAGAGCAATAATCACATCATGCCACCTATTGTTATTACATTTGTTTAAATAAAGCTCATTCTCAAAAGCTTGAAAAGGCAGGATTTCAGAGTCTTCTACTGAGATTTCTTATTTTCACAAGAAAATAACATTTCTGAGTAGAAATGTACCCTAAAACCAGCCTGGGTGAGAGTGCTGTGGCTCTGCTCTCAGACAATTATCCACAAATAGGAATCTAATCCAGTTGAGAGGTGGTCTTTCTATCCAGGTAAATATTGTATATTTCATGTATTTATACATGGTACTCACAGATGGTGGGGAAGTAGCTCACTGGCTATGCAATTGGAGCAAACTGTCTTTAGCGTAAGTAGATAGCTATATCTTCTGCAGAAAATGAGCACATTTATTAAACTATCAGTTATGTGATTCCTCATTTGAGTGCTGTAATTTTTATTTGCATTTACGAAGCATTTTCACAATTTTTGTCCTTTTTCAAGGATTTTTCTGAAGCGGATCATTCTTAATAACAACGATAGATACAACATTGCATCACAAATGCGTATACTTATATAGTTTATTTTCTCTAAAAGGAAAGAGACATTTTACTTTCTTCTAAAAGGAAAGAGACATTTTACTAACAGTGTCAGAGCTCTAATTCCAAGGTTTTTAATATGGACTGTGAGGCAAACAGGAACTGCAAGCTTGTCAGAATTTGTGATATAAATTAAAACCTAAGGTAGGGCTGTGGGGAGCAATGAGTTGTAGCAATAACTGTTTTTGAGAAAAATGGCAGACGGATTTCTGATAGAAAAATGTCTTATTGCTGGCACAATACATGTCAGACAAAGGGGATAATCCAGAGGCAGGGCAGAACCCATGACCACTTACCACTTCCAAAGGATACCAGGGCAGCCTGATCTTCATCACCTCCACCATGGCCAGGCTGTGGGCAGGAGCCAGACAGGGTTCTCCTGCCACTTTGTCCACTGCACTGCTGGCCCCTGCCCCTGCCCAGATTGTGCCCACAGCTTGTCCTTGCCCCAGACGGACTTGTAGCAAGAAGCTTCCTTCACAATTCTGGGGTTGGTATGGAGTTGGAGAGGTAGAAGGAAGATTTCACTTCACCTCTGACGTCACTGCCCATGACAGCCTTGCACTAGCCACCCATGAGGAAAGGGATGGGCAGCCAGAGCTATAGCAGTGGACTTTGCCTACACTGTTGGTGGACCTTGCTTGAATGGTGGGATGTTTTCCCTTCTTTGTAGAAGGTCCAGCTGCTGTTACGAGTCAACAAAAGCCTGTGGCAGGACATGAGGAGCTGTAGTGTCCAGCTCTGACAGGACTGAGCCCAAGGGCTGTCTGCTCTTAACACTCTCTATCACCTTTCCTATGTATATACCCAAAGCCCACCTCAGGCTTTGATGCAGGAGGGGACCACGGCCCTTCTCTGTGTTGTGCCCTGGACCACCTTTCTTGCATCACAGCATCCCTAAGATGCTGTGTCTGAACCTGCAGATCACCCCACCCCACCCTGCATGCTCCTCCTGAAGCCTCGACTCCTCACTATAGACAGCCCTTGGCTGCTCTCTCCTCAGGTTACCTCATTCCCTGCACAGCTACAGCCTTCCTGGGGGTGCCTGGACACCCCTGGGGTGCTCCCCATAGGCAGGACATCCCCACTGCCCAGGCCAGGGCCTGGGCTGGGAACACGCAGGCCTTCACCCTGACCTCGTGGCGCAAGGGCAGCGCGTCTGACTCCAGATCAGAAGGTTGTGTGTTCGAATCACACCGGGGTCAGCCTTGGGGCAGCACTGGGCATCCTCTGCAGGCACCCTGCTTTTCTAGGGGGCTGGCCTGTGTGAGGGACAGGGCTCTGCAAGGCAGCTACAGGGGTGCACCTTGAGAGTGTCAGAGGGAGAAAATGTGATGCCCAGGGCTTTCCTTTCAGTCAGTTGTAGTGCTGTGCTGGTTGGAGATGATGGACCATGGTAGAGGCCAATGCTGGGTATTGTGGTGACTGTCTGCTACACTTTTCCCTCTTCAAGAAGAAGTGAATTCTTCCTTAGGGAAGTGCAAGAAACTTCAAGACTGCAAGCTCAGTCACTACTGGGGGACCTGAACTTACCCTCAGGCAATATTTGCCTGGGAAGGTAACGTGGTGGTACACTCAGCCCAGGGCATTTCTGGAGGGGTGAAGGACAATTGTTCAGTGTAGGATTAGAGAAACAGAGACAGGATTCTGATGAACAGCAGGAGAAGCTTTTCAAGAAGAGCAAGCAGGAGGGTCTGGGGAGCTCTCATCTGCAGTTTCACCTCAGAGCCCACACAAAGGCTAAGGAAGAAATACTCCTGAAAGACATGCTCTAACAAAGGAAGGACTGGAAATGGCCTGAAACAGCAACTGCGGATAAACCAAGGGAAGATGACTCTTGGCAGTGTCATAGGGTTCTTCGGAGATATTGTTTCCTGGGCAGCCAACATGACACCAAGGAACATCATTTGTCTCGACACTGGTCTGACGTGTCACTGTAGCAGGACACACGGACACAGCCGCTAAACTCAATCCCAAGGTAAAGCAAAGTGGCTGCAGCAGGGGGCTGAGGGGGTTGTGGCCGTCCAGCTGACATCCTTCACTGCCTCATGTTGCACTGGATGTGGTTTGGTGTCTTAGTGATGGGCGCAGAGCATGTTCTACAGAATGAAGGATTTGGAGAGGCCCTTGGCCCTGCCAAGGGGGAGTAGAGAGGGGCAGGGGCCAGTGGCGCAATGGACAACGCGCCTGACTACGGATCAGAAGATTACAGGTTCGACTCCTGCCTGCCTCAATGCTTTTAGCCCGGCCACGGCTCCTCCCGTTCCCTTGGCAAGGGCCTTCATCCATCCCTGGGGCTTTCTGCAGGGCAAAAGTGCTGGGGTGTTCTCTTGCCCTGCAGGAAGGAAAGAGGTTCTCCAGACCTTATGGCAGAGCTGGGTGCATTGTCTCATCAGTCTCCTCTACTGACATTACTCGGCTCCCACAGGTTACTCATCATCCATACTGGGAATACTGCATAGATCTTTGGGACCCCCAGTTTGGGAACATTGGTCATCAGGAACAAGTATAGTGGAGGGCCACCAAAACATAGCATTTTCTATATGAGAAGCCATGGAAACTGGGTTTATTTGGCCAATGGAAGAGGAGGCTTCAATGAGTCCCTGATAGAAACCTTCCGGTACCTATGAGGAAGTCATCAAGCCAAAGGCTTCATAGTGTTTCGTGATGAGAGGTTGAGAGACAATAGGTATACATTAAAATGGGAGATTCTGGCCTGCCACTGGTATCCTGTCCCTACATGCCCTTTATAAAGTCCCTCTGGCTTTCTGGGCTGTGAGTGCACACTGCTGGGTCATGTCCAGTTCTTCCTCCACCAGTACCCCCAAGTCCTTATCTGCAGGGCTGCTCTCAATCCCTTTGTCCCCCAGCCTGTACTGATATGGGGGATTGTTCTATCATGTCCAGTTTTGTGATCTCCAGGACAAGAAAGACATTTGCAGACTTTATTAAGTCCCAGAGATGGTCATCCAGATGAGAAGGTGGTGGAGTCCCAGATGAGGAATGGCCTAGAGAGCTAGGTTTCTATAATACAGAGAAGAAAAGGTCAAGGAAGTATTGTAACCTTATTTTATGCTATGTGTGCCAACAGAGAAAGTGGGCTCAGGCTTTTCTTGTGAACATGGAGGATAAAGCTCAACAAAAATCACATTACATCAAGAAAAATCTCTACTAGATGACAGGAAAAAATGTCACACAGCAGAGGTCATACATTAGAGCAGGGCCTTGGGGGGTTTGGAGTTCCCATCTTTGGAGATGTCCAGATGTTGACTAACAGAATGACCCAACGCCAATGACTTTAATGCTCTGAGCAGGGAATTAGATCACCGGTCTTCCAGGGATTTCTATAACCTGCTTAATCTGTGCCATAAACCCAAGGAGGGCCAGTGGCACAATGGATAACGTGCCTGACTACGGATCAGGAGATTGCAGGTTCGACTCCTGCCTGGCTCGCCATTTTCATGCCCACGGCCTGGCCAGAGTATTGATGGTGGCCTGTAGCAAAGGCCACCTCTTTATCCATAGTGGGCTACCTTTCCCTGGCATTTCCCTCTTCTTGTTGGGCTTCCTGCACCGCAATAACTTCCCTTGCATCAGGCTCAATATACAGGCCAAAGAAAATTTCATCATGAGGGTGGTAAATCACTGAGAGAGGCTGTGGACTTTACATCCTTGGAATATTCAGAGTTCAAGCAGGCAGGGCACTGATCTGAATGTCATAAGTTGAATAAAAATTTGGACTAAAGATCTTACATGTCATAGACTCATAGAATAGTTAGGGTTGGAAAGGACCTTAAGGTCATCTAGTTCCAACTCCGCTGCTATGGGCAGGGACACCTCACACTAAACCATGCCACCCAAGGCTCTGTCCAACCTGGCCTTGAACACCACCAGCGATGG